>JAGKTI010006365.1:0-13916 GCA_018397915.1 Birgus latro
AAATTCAATAAATTCATGCTATGTGTGCATTATTTATGTGAAAAGGGACCTAAATAAGTGCTGTACATGTCCACTAGGGAGGTAGGAAGGTAGTTTTCTGATTTGGGTTAGGTTAGGTTAGGGTCATGAAAAACCAGTGCTGGAGCTTCAAGACCAATATCCGGACAAAACCAATATTCGGACATGCCTTTGGCTCTATTACAACGGATATTGGAGGGATTACTGTACTATCATGCGGCGACTATTTTACTTCCATGCTCACTATTTCTTATCACTGCTTTCAAAGAACCAGCAGCCTCTCTTCTCTGTTGTACCCTTTCAAGCACTTTATCCTCTAAACTTCCATAAATGTACTTACTCATCACACTACACAAGGACTTAAGTGCATCCACATTTTCCATTTCCTCACCACCCAGCCTCACTGTGCATTCAGTGACTTAATTTCTATTGAAGACCACAAGTTTACCATTCCCCACATTCACCTTTAAATTCCATTTCTCTCCCAGTCTCATTCAAATGTTCCCCTTGGTCTTCACTTAACCCTTTCAGGTCTTCTGGCCGTGATCGTGGCTTTATTGGTACGGGTCTCCTGGCCATGATCATGGCTCGTCTATTTGAGTGCATCTCAAAACTGTAGTGGGAAGCTGGTGAATGTTATCAGCATTTCTCTCAATATCTACTCATTTCCTGGGTATTGGACAATCCAGTAGAGAAGATATAACACAGATTTATAATTTTTGATTAGTAAAAGTGTTTTTCTATCATTTTGTATACTTAAATGCATTTATCTGTGACACCACACACAACTTCCTAAGAAAATTCCCATTGATATCATGACTCTTGTATGGTAAGTAGAACCCTAATATTTTGTAGGCTGATGTGTATTAGTTCCTTATGCATGAATATTATATATGTTTTGTTCTAAATTTACAAACGCTGATTTTCCAGTCAAAAATGCAATTTCTAAAACTGAATGTACAGACCTATATGCGACCCGAAAGGATTAATAATAAAGTATCCACCACAAAAAGAACAAAAAGTTTCCAAATGCTGCCTTCTCTCATTAGGGCTACTCCAAAATCCACTGCCCTACCTTGTACCTCTTTTATAACCCCATCCATATACAGATTGCACAGCCATGGAGACATGACACATCCCTGTTTCAAGCCTCCATTCATAAAAATTCACTCAGTTCACCATCCACACACACTCTGCAGCCCTAGCACCCTCATACACAGGCCTACTCATCAAGGTATTATTTTATGAGTGGACAATACACGGTTCAGGAATATTAGCGCCATTAACGTATAGTATGTTCCCCAAGGATCATAATGAACCCCCATTACCCCATTTGGAAATTAGTTTTATTTTACTCCTGAAGCTTAGGTTTGGTTTGATTAGGTTAGGTTAGTTTAGGTTATCTTCAAGAGTAAAATAAATTTAATTTCTGACAAAAACGCCATAGAAGAAAAGTGTCTTAGAATGGTCCAAAATACCGAAAAAACGGATCAGAACATCATAATTCCCGATTGTCCGAAAGTAAAAATCTACCCTAATCATAACATTCAACAGCTTTCCATTCACTCCTTATGTTCTTAATATTTTCCACACTCCTTGTCTATCCACTCTGCTGCATACAATCTCCAAATCCATGAAGGCCACATAGAACTTCTTTCCCTTCTCCAGAAACTTTTCTACTAAACACCTTAGGATGAATATCTGACCTACACAACCTCTTCCCTTCCTAAAATATCCTAGTTCTTCTCCAACTAATTCCTCTGTTAATTCCCTAACTCTGTCAATATCTATCCTACCATATCTATCTATTGCCAGACGCCTTGATCCTGAACGGGGTGGCCACAAACAAATCGCCTCCATATCACTCTGTCCCCTGCCATTTCACTACCACGCTCCCAACTCACACCCCCCTCTCTCATATACCTCTCCACTCCATCCCTCCATCTCATCCTCGGCCTCCCCCTCCTTCTCGGCCCCTCCACCTCACTCACATACACTCTCCTCGTCAGTCTTTCACTCTCCATCCTCTCCACATGCCCAAACCACCTTAACGTGTTTCTCCTAACGCTTCCCATCCCATCCTCAACCACACCACAACGCTCCTTCACTTCCTCATTTGTTAGTCTGTCTCTCCATGTGACTACACATGCTCCTCTCAAATAACTCATTTCCACTGCTCTCACTCTTGACTTCTGTCCTTCCAACAGGGTCCAAGCTTCACTTCCATAGGTCAGAGTTGGTATCACAATACTGTCATGTAACAACTTTTTCACTTCCATGCTCACCTCCCCGTTTCTGATCACTGCTTTCAACGAACCAGCAACCTTCCTTCCCTGCTGCACCCTCTCGAGCACTTCACCCTCCAGACTTCCATCCTTACTCATCACACTGCCCAAGTACTTAAATTCACTCACATTCTCCATATCCTTCCCATCCAATCTCACTGTACATTCATTGGCTTCACTTCTCTCGAAGATCATCACTTTACTCTTCCCTACATTCACCTTTAGATTCCGTTTCTTACACACTCTCCCAAACTCATCTACCAAGCCTTGCAGCTCCCCTTCGTCTTCACTCAACAACACAGTATCATCTGCAAACAACAGTACAGGGAGTTTCCAAACACTGCCCTCTCTCACTAGGGCCGCTCCAACATCCACTGCCCGACCTTGTATCTCTTTTATAACTCCATCCATATACAGATTGAACAACCATGGAGACATGACACATCCTTGTTTCAATCCAACCTTCAAATGGAAAGATTCACTCAGTTTGCCATCCACATGCACTGCAGTCTTAGCACCCTCATACATACTCTTCACTGCCTTCAACAACTTCCCATCCACTCCATATATTCTTAATACCTTCCACAAACCTTGTCTATCCACCCTGTCATATGCTTTCTCCAGATCCATGAAGGCTGCATACAACTTCTTGCCCTTCTCTAGAAACTTTTCCACTAAGGATCTAAGAATGAATATCTGGTCTACACAACCTCTTCCCTTCATAAAACCTCCTTGTTCTTCTCCAACTAATTCCTCAGTAATTTCCCTAACTCTGTCAATAAGTATCCTACCATATACTTTTCCTATTACACTGAGAAGGCAAATGCCCCTATGATTATCACACACTGCTTTTTCCCCATTTCCTTTGTACAGAGGAATAATTATACCCGACTTCCAATCCTCCGGGACTCTACCCTCCTCCCAAGCCAATCTGCACACCTTCCACATCCATTCTATCACTATCTCTCCCCCATGCTTCAGCATTTCACCACACACTCCATCAATTCCTGGGGCTTTCCCCATTTTAACTTTCTTCATTGCTTCCACCACTTCCATCCTGGTGATTTCTTCCTCTCTTCTCACAACCCTCCTTCTCCCTGCCATTCCCCAGCCACTTATACTTGCATTACTTTCATTCTCTATGTTCAACAGTTCATTAAAGTGTTCTCTCCATCTGTTTACTTTTTCTCCCTTCTCCACTAGTAATCTACCATTTTTATCTTTCACACCCCCACTGACTTCGCTGGCACCCTGTCTAGCTCTCTTTACCTCCTTCCAGAACATTTTCTTACATTCCCTCCACTTCGCACTCAAATTCCTTCCAAATTCCTCATCCACTCTCTTCTTACTCTCTCTTAGTAATCTTTTCACCTCTCTCCTCCTCACTACATATAACTCTCTCATCCGTCTCTCAGCTTCTTCGTTGCCCCTGTTCCTCATCCATTCATTATATGCTTTCTTCTTTTGTGCCACAGCCTCTCTCACCTCTTCAGTCCACCATGCTGTTCCCTGAACCCCCTTTCGTCTTCTCTTCACCCCACACACCACCTCACATGCTGCACAGATTTCTTCTGTGAATACCTTGCACACACCCTCCATGTCCCCCATCTGCTCCAATCTATATTAACCCAATCGCTCCTCCACTTCCCTTTTATATTCAGCCTTTATTCCATCCTCTTGTAACTTTTCTACCCTCCTTGTAACAAATACTTCCTCCTGTCCTTCCCTTCTTCTCTTCCTCCATCTTGTTTGGATTCTGATTCTGGCCACCACCAAGTGGTGGTCAGAAAGTCCACTCCCCCAACCTCTATATACTCTTGCATCCATTATACATCTTCTCATCCTTTCATCCACACACACATAGTCAATCATTGCCTTCCGTTCATTCATTCCCCCGTCCTCTCTTCTCACCACTCGCCATGTATACCTATGGATCATTTTGTGCCTGAAGAGGGTATTAAGTACCACCAACCCCCTCCCAGCACAAATGTCCACTAAAGCACTGCCATTCTCATCCATCTCTGCAGGCACACCCCACTCACCAACCACTCCATCCACCTTCTCATTCCCTACTTTTCCATTCATATCTTCAATCAGAAACACTCTCTCATTCCTTTCAAACTTTTCCAAGCAGGCTTCCACATTTGTCCAAAACTCTTCTCTCACTCTACTTACATAATCTTGCATTGGCGCATACACGCACACAATTGCCCACATTTGTAGTCCAACTTTCACTCTTACCCACACAATCCTTGACCCAACTGATCCATACTCTCTTACATTCTCCTTCCACCTGTTGCTCACAACAATACACACTCCCTCTTTCGCCCTCTCATTCTCACCCACTCCCGCGCATATACCCCATCCATATTCCCATTCTCTCACCTCGCCATTTAGTTTCAATTATTCCACATATATCCACTTTCGCACTCTCAAGCACCTGTACAATCGCTCTCTCTTTCACCTCATCATTCATACCCCTTACATTCCAGGTCGCAATCTTTACCTCGTCCTTTGTCCGTTCTTTTGTCGTCAACTTTTGGTCAGTCCTGGTCCGAGGCTTCCTATTTGTATTTTTGGTTAGTTGTTTTTACGAGGTGGGGCACTAGCCCACCATATACTTTTCCTACCATATACTTTTCCTAAAACGAACACAAATGCCCCTATGATTACCACACAACAATGTACTTACTTGTTAACCAACATGTTAATGTCAACTACCTACATGCTTTGCAATGTAAGTTAGTACAAGAGGCCATTTTAAAAAATCAAAGCCATAAAGCACCAAATAAACCAACACCTTTTTAAAGAATATCATAAACATATAAACCAACACTTCATTACTGGGTAAATGAGGGCAAGGAGGGGTGATGAGGCGAAAAGGTCACCCACCTGTTTGTTATAAATTATTACAGTTTTAATACAAATAAACTACCTCTACCACCATATATCATTATGCTGCTATACAACGAATCGTTATATGGCTTCGCAAAGTCTTGTCACGCTCTAATTCACTGGCACACAAAATAAATAGTATGTTACTCACGCCACCAGAGCGAAGACAATCAAGTAGGTCAGGAAATAGTTGGTTTGATAGTATAGCAGGTTTTGAGACACTCTGTTGGACCATTTTTCGGGATCCTTGAAGTTTGGAACCTGAAACCTTGAAGATTCCAGCAGAAAGTCATCTAGAGAACGGATAGGAGCCACCGAAATCCCTTCTCCCTCCGCCATGTTGATCTGAGTAATGATCACGAGAGGGTTCGGATCAAGATAAGAACTTCAACTTCATATCTAGCTTCCAGCAAGAACACATAATTCTCTCCTTTATGAAATAGACGGACAATCTGCATATACATTTTCAATTATCTTTTTTGCAAGTGATATTTGATTAAAAGATACTTATCATCGTTGGTGCTTCAAGACCTAAAAGAAAATTATAGGTATCAGCTTCCCATTTTGTATTTGATATTTTACAACTGAAAATAAATTAATTACATTATATACGAAATATATTTCGTCAGTGCCGAAAATGATTATTGTTTCAAATTACAAACCGATAAATTGTGGCAGAGGCGGTGAATCGTCGTCCACACCCTTTAAACACAACATCAACAACACTACCGTAGCATCGCACGTCCGTGTTAACTCTAGCGTTTATACTGAGGAAAAAAATGATAGGCTAATACACTGAATCGCTAAGAAGCAGGAATACACAACTTTACCAGCGTGGAATAGTGGAACAAGATCAAGAAAGTTTATGCGAGTGATCGCCACAATGTCGTCATTTCGCCTCCAGTCCGGGGATTCGGAGTTCAACAGTCGTGTTGACGCATTGTTCAACACCCTACAGACAGTGGCGGTCGATCTTAAGACTCCTCAGGGATCCAAACGACCTCACGAGGATGGAGATGAAGATGACAGAGAGAAGGACGAACTCTGCACACCACAAAGAGTGCCACCATGGCGAGGAGGGATGGGCAGAGGTCAGGGATCGAGTAGGAAGTTTGGTCCTAGGAATAGCACTCCTGATTATGTAAAAAATCCCCATAACTGGACCAGGTACAGTATGAAGAATACAAAGGTACTAAGTGACAGAGAGAATAAGCATGAAGGCCTGAAGCTCTTCCATGACCTACAGTCTAGAAGAATGCAAGAGGAAATGACCCATGATGACTATGACAGTGTAGTGGACCATGATAAAATAATCTTCAAAAAGCCTGTCAAACCTGTACATGAACCAGATACAGAAATACCCGAAGTTTCTGACAAGCCTAACATTTCTGTAGATGCACTGTTTGGGGGCCCACAAAAATTCAGAATGCAGGATTACGAGGTTGGCAAATCAAAATCCAAACGAAAGTCCAAGAAAGGTACTGATGAAGAGGCACATGCACTAAAAAATGTGCCATCAAAGGAAATAAAACTAGGTCATCTTATGTTTGAGGATGAGGATGATCCTGAATAATGCCTGTAGAGTGCTCACATTGAATGTGAATACCACTGTACTGTATAGTGTATTGTGTTGCTTTTAAGGAGTTGATTTGTTTAGCTAACTGAAGTTTACTGGTCTGGACTATGTAATACTTGTTTTGTTAAAATGAATGACTAGTGTACATGGGTCTTAGTGCTGTATGTGGACTGCATGAATTATACTCTATTTTCTGTACTGTACTTGAATTGTTTGCTCTTGCTAAATGGTTATCTTAACCTTGAGTACAGTACTGTATTACATTCATAGGAGAGGTTTCCCATATTTTTTGTTGTTAGACAAGAATAATTCTGATGTGTTGTAGAGCTCTGTCTATCTATCTATAGCCAGACACCATAATCCCATAAGGGGTGGCTGTTTGAGTTACCTGTTTTGCAGGGAGGAGCACCAACCCTTCGCCAGTCCATGTGTTGACACATATGGGTTGGTTATATGGTTACCACCCAGCATTGTAAGTGGCTTCCTGGCTTACAGGAAACCATTAGGCTTGTCACACAGTGTAATGCATATACCAGGGCATTTTTCAATGTGATCAGGCTGATTTGTACAGTGTTGTGCCTTATTATTTTTTGTACAGGTCTACTGTATTTTTACCTATTTGTAGTAATTAAATAATGGTTACTATAGGCCATATGGAATACATTTCTTGCAGATACACAAAATTGATGGGTTGTTATGTAATCAAGAGTTGATACTATGCCCTTGACAAAACCATTGAAGTAAGAAGATACATGGTTGCAGTCTCAAAAATATCTCTGCAGGCAATCATGCTTCCGGAAGTGTGTTGCACAGAGCAAAAGTCCAGTTCTCAGTACAGTGCAGAAGAGCACATCATTCAGTACCGGTACTTCACTTCTTCAATTTTGCTGTATAGCTACCATTACTGTAATACTGTTACAGAAACCAAATTTGTTTAATAATGAAATGCATATTCCTAGTCTGTACAGTGAGTGGTAAACCCCATCATGTGAAGGATGTATTGTACTTTACTGTATTTACTTCATTCTTGAAGTGACCAGATGAGTTTACTTAGCTTTACTTAGCTTGGAGTTTTCAAACTGGAGGGGTTAAGTGTAGCCCCCACTATCTCCAACACTCCTAGGGGCTCTTCTGAACTAAGTAATCTAGAGATAGCGAGAATGAGATGAATAAGCACATATAGTGAAGAGGTTGTGCTGATACTGGTAAATACAGTCATTTCGGGTAGTTCGCAGTTGTTTTAGTCTTAATATCTACTGTGACCTAGAAATTCCATGAATTATAAATAACTTATCAGGAAAGTTACTTACGAGTCTCACCTCTTGGTAGAGTTGCCCCTTACCACCATACACTCAACTAGTCACCAGTGGACACTAAAACCCTTTCTAAGTATGTAATGCATGTATTTAATGGGAATGAACAATACTGTAAGGTTCTTACCCAACTCCAATGATGACAATGCTTAAGTGGACAGGGGAGGGGGAGAGGTTTTAAGGCTTGAGGCATGCTACGACCTTTCAGCACGAGGCAAGTGTGGTAATAACGGGTGACAACGGTGTACTAGTGTGCCTGCTTGCTCCTAGGCATGGGTGGGAAGCATTGTGATTGGCTTGTTGTAATTGAATATGATTGGCCGTTGGCTGCAACTAGTGTCAACAACTCCGCGACATAGAAAACTCCTCGGAAATGAGTCACTTGGGACAGTGACCGTGGCTATCAAATTGGTTACTGCGGCATACGAAGTGATCATGGTTTGGCAGGAAAAGTACCTTAAATTAGAAAATTGTGACAAACAAACCTATGATATGAGCGAGTTGACTGTACTTACCATGCCTTTGTAAAACTAAGCATTTTGATACATCATGTATTATTATGTACCATGCTTCTTTCCAGGTGAGTGGCATCACTAGCAGACAGCAATCACCTTACCAATCTTGATTCACCTGATCAAGAAATACCATATAATAGACACAATTAAGATCTTGGACATACGCTGGACAAGTTTTGTTAACCATTCTGCTCATTATATTACAGTACATGGCCTGTTTGTTTGTAGGTTTCATGAGTTTAATCAGTGCATTATTAAGTATTATTTCTGTGGACTGTGAAGTGTCAATTGTCTACAATAGCATAAAACCTACAGTACAGTATTTAGTCATTAAATTACCTTTTATTTCATTGTGAAATGAATCAAAGTTCCAGAGAAGCCATTGCATAACATGGCCTCTTCATAGCTAAGAAGCTTCAGGTTCTTCAGGTTTGTGAATTTTTGTGAGCACTGAGGTTTGAAGTCAGTACAGATAAGAGTAGAGTAGACCCTCTCTATAACGGACTAATTGGGGGGAAGCCTGATTCAGTAAGCCACAATTCACTATATCCAATGGTCCCCCTACTGGTAGGATTTCAAGCACTTGTTTGAAAATAAATGGGTACAATAGCATATTTTAGTAATAAAAATGAAAACTATACCCACTTTACACTAACTAGGGCCATAATTTTATCTGGAAATTGATACTCCTCACCCTGCCCAAGGGTGGGAAAGGAGGTCCGGATGATGATGAATGATGATGCAGTTTATTTTACATCTTTGTCATTGCACTTCTTCATGAAACATGTATAGTAACTCATTGCACCCTATTTAGTGGACATTGTTTTTTAGAGCTGATGGAAGTCTGGTGGCTGTGTAGCATCCCTTAAATCTGATATCTGGTCTATTGAGGTACATGAAATTGAGGGTCTACTGTATTTTAAAGTGATTACCATATTGAGAGCTAAGATGCCTTGCTAAGTGTTGTTGTGGAGAATTATGGAAATTTTAAGTGTGGTGAAGAATGAAGTGGCTCAAGTAAGTAAAGTGCCTTGCTATTAAAGCATTGATACCAGATGGAAAACTGAATGGGAAGGCTGGTTTTGAGAGTGGTAGTGGAAACCAATTAAGGATTCATTCAGTTTCATTATTTGTGTCGGCCTTATCACTGAATAGCAGCTGTACATGCTGCTCAGTCTCTGGCAGCTTCCCTATTTAGTCCATTATCCCTGAGGTCATACTCTATGACCTCGTCCCAGGTCTTTTTCGGTCTGCCTTTCGCAGCCCTACTCCCAGCAATCACACTTCTCGCCCTACACACCCACTTGTCTTCCATCCTGTCAACATGCCCAAACCATCTCGATGTACCTCTCCTTATCGCAACTCATTATATTCTAGTCCCATCTTTCCTCTCAGCTCTTCTGTCATAATTCCCCTCCCAGGCCATTCATTCAAGGATACAAAACATTAACATCTAATCGTTGTCATTTCTAGCCTATGAACATCCTCTTCCTGCACTGCACAGATCTCACTACCATACTGCATTACGCTCCTAACACATGCCACATACAAAGATCCGTTAGCACAGAGGAAGAGCCCTCTCCAATGTTAGGTGAGGCAACAGCTCCCTGAACTTCCTCCAACTGCTCCTTACCCTGGCCACAGAGCTAGCTCCAACCCCACCTCCAGCACATAAGTCCTCCAAATAACAAAGCTCCCCCCCACATTCAAGAGACTCTCCAACAAGATCAACCCTTTCACACCTGACAATCTCTGCATGCTCTCCCTGACACACCACACATGCAAAATCAACACTGTTTCGCACTCTACCTCTAATACCACTACATATCTTATGCACTCACAAACCACAAACATTGCACAAGATGGAGTTACTTCCCAAACTCTTGTGGCGCATGCTTTGACAGTACTGCCACCAGCCCTAGATATTAGTTATTGCTATTATTTTATTTTTATTATTATTTTTAGATATGCATTTACAGTACAGTACTCTCAAACCCTTGTGCCTCATTCCATCTCCCCATTTCCGAAGTCTTTGCTCCACCCCCCTTTCATTCTCTGCAATTAACACCATGTTATCAGCATACATCTCCCACTAGGGGAGGCAGTAGCTCGATCAGTAGAGAGTTGGCTTGCGGTCCCGTGGGACCCAGGTTCGAATCCTCGCTGGTGCAGGGAACAGTTTAAGGATTTGAATTTCATTAAATCAGGCTTTACTGATCTACCAGAAGACCCGGCGACATGTCGTAAAAATGACCCCGCTAATACCAATACACCAGTCCTGTATGAGACAGCCCTAGCATGTATTCAATATGGACGGTGGGTGTTAAGCGCCGAAGTGGTGACATGTAGATTGTAGGACGACGACTGGGCCTTGATAGCAGGCTGTGAAGCCTATGCCCAGAGTCGGACACATAAAAAAATAAAAAAATGGGAGTCCATTTCTGAAGTCATGTAAAAAGAGCTTCAAGCACCATTTCAAACAATAAGGGATTGTGTCAACTGTGTCCGACTGCATTAATCCTACCAGATATCTACCTAGTTAATGATCTTTTATAATGAGTGTTAAGTTGTCTTATAAATGTTATACAGGTCCTCCCCGACTTAGGAATGATTTACTTACAAATTTTTGCACTTAAGACTTTGTACTTTCAGTTAAATATTCAATGAATTACAAGGAATCGTTTCGTTTCGTTTCGATTTTAAAGCTTCAGCATGCTTGTATGCGTCAGCCTTGGTCACCTATTGGCACCTTTCCATGCTGCTTGATCTATGGCAGCCTCCCTGTTCAGTCCCTTAACCCTGAGGTCACACTTAATGACCTCGTCCCATGTCTTTCTCTGTCTACCCCTCACAACCCCACCACCCATATTAACACTTCTCACCTTCTGCACCCAATTGTCATCCCCCATCTTCTCCACATGCCCAAACCATCTCGATCTGCTTCTCCTCACCACAACACCAATACACTCCAGTCCCATTCTACCTCTCAACTTTTCCATCGCAAGCTCAGCCCCACCAGGCCTTGCACGCAGGGATGCACTGCACATCCACCTAATCATTGTCATTTCTGTACGTCTGAGCCTGTGAATATCCTCCTCCTCTACTGCCCAGGTTTCATTACCATACAGTATCACACTCCTAACACATGCTGCATACAAAGACCCCTTAGCACATAGGGAGAGTCCTCTCAATGTCAGGAGAGGCAACAGCTCGCTGAACTTCTTCCAACCACTTCTCACCTTAGCCACAGAGCCAGCTCCAGCCTCACCTCCAGCACACATGTCTCCCAAATAACAAAACTCTTCCACACACTCAAGACTCGCTAGCAAGTTCAGTCCTTTCACACCTGACAATCTCCACCTGCTCTCTCCAACACATTGCGCACATAAAATCAGCATTATCTCACAGTTTACCTCTAATACCACTACATCTCTTGTGCACCCATTTATCACAAACACTGGACAATATGGCATTACTTCCCACGTCCTTGTGGCAAATTGCACATGGCTACTCTCCCTCTTGTTTGACTGTACTGCCACCAACCCTAGATATCATCACTTTTGTTTTATCTGCATTTACCCTTAAGCCCTTGTCCCCTACACCATCTCTCCACTTCCTAAATCTTACATGAGATATTCAACACTTTGGGGGAGGCAGTGGCTCAATTGGTAGAGAGGTGGCCTGCAGTCCTACCGAACCCAGGTTCAATTCCCCGCTGGGGCAGGGAACAGTTTAAGGATTTGAATTCCATAAAGTCAGATTTTACTGATCTACCACAAGACCCGCTGACATGTCGTAAAAATACCCCCGCTAATACCAATACGTCAGTCCTGTACGAGACCTAGCACGTATTCAATAAGGACGGTGGGTGTTAGTGCCAAAGTGGTGACATTATATATATATATATATATATATATATATATATATATATATACATATATACATACATACATACACAGTAGGCGCGGAAAGTGTTGACGCCATCTTAAAAAAAGAAAACATTCTTGTGGTTAGCAAGGAGAAACAAATAAATTAACACTCACCATTTAATTTATTATTTACTGGCATTCCCCTTCACCTTTATTATCTTGTTAAGGCGTCTGGAGAGACTGATGGCGTAGTTTTGCAGAACAGACGGACTAAAACTGCTCCATAGCTGCAGCCTCAAGTTTAGGCAAAGACCATACTACGCAGCTGCCGCTTCATGTGCGCCCATAAATTCTCAATGGGATTGATATCTGGCCTGTTTCCGGGCCAATCTCAAATAAAGGGAACCTCACAGTCTGTTAGCCACTGTTTCACTGACTTTGCAACATGTGCAGGGGCAGAATCTTGCATAAATACTCTTGCCTTGGTTTTATCAAAAGAGTCACTTAAAACATCACATAAGAGCTCCAAATAATAGTTCTGGTTCACTTTTTCATTTGCAGGTAGAATTACCAACTCACCAACACCATAATATGTAAAGCAGCCCCAAGCCATGAGTGAGGCTGGGTATTTAACAAACTTGGAAGTGTACTTAGGATCCAGGGGGTCACTGCCTGGTTTGTGGTACACTCGTGATGAAGGGGTACCAGTGACAGTAAATGTTGACTCATCACTCCAAAGCACAGTTTTCCATTGCTCCTCACTCCAGGCAAGATATTTCTTACAAAAAATTACTCTCTTTTTCTTCTGAAGTGCAATTAGCAGTGTTTTTTTACGAGCACAAAAACTCCTGTAGCCCAGATCGTCATGCAGCAGCTGCTGCACACTTCTGACAGACACATCTGCCAGCAACTGTGGGTTCTTCTTTTAAATTCCGTGCTGTTAGCCTTGGATCCTTGCTAACTTGCCTTGAGATCAGCTGACGGGTCCTGAAGGTTGTCTTACGAGGTCTCCCAGGCTTGGGAAGTGGAGTGGGAGGAATGGCCTCCCCACTGTCCTTGAACCGCTTCACCAGTCTCTGCACTGTCCTCAGTCTAACACCATCTGATTTGCAATAAATGGGAGTTTGTGGCCAGCTTTGTATAAAGTAATCACTTCCACACGTTTGTCCTTGCTTGTGGTTACTTTAGGCATGATGAGAATGTGGTAGGTAACCAAATAACTGTGTTATTTGAGTCAAAACATGCCCTCGTGGTGCATCACACACAGAGACAATCCTCCTCCTGTGGCTGCCCAAACATTACTGAGCCTGCTCCTGTGGTGCCAAACCTATCAAGCAGGGTTGCCAGCTCCCGTTGAAAAAGCGTCAGCTCATTTCGCATCACAGGGGAGGGTAGTATTGACCCTACTTCACTTAACGCGAAAAAGAATGACGTCGGCAAAAAAA
>JAGKTI010006365.1:21261-41040 GCA_018397915.1 Birgus latro
TATATATATAAAAGTCTGTATGTTAATTTACAACTAATGAATTATGCATAGAAAAGAGAAATTATTTACTGGCTTAAAAAACAATGGACAACTAATACTGGTAATTTTTACAAGAACCATAATGCAGCATGTGATGGGAAACTGATATGATAAGAAAGGCAAGGTTTACTTAACTGTAAAAAAAAAAAAAAAAATGCACAAAAAACAATCTGGATACTTATGGTGAAAGATGATCTCTCAAGACTGCAGCAAATTATGTAATGTAATGTAATATCTTTGGTAACATATTTTTACTATTAGACCTAAATTACATTTTAGTCTTTTAAAGACAACTGTAACTGAGTCTCTCAATAATCCTAATTATACAAGATGTGATATGTTGTACACCTTAAAATTTACCTGACACTCAATTTTGTAGAGTAATTCACCCTCTACTACAGGCAGTCCTCATTATAAGTCAGTGATGGGTTATAAAAGTCAGATCTTTTTTCTTACAGTAAGTATTGTGAATTGGGGGGACTTGCACATCAGCACTATAGACAACAATGGAACTTTGACAGGCATGTACCTGCAATTTACTGGAGAATTCAGAACAAAATGATTGATAAAAAAAAGGGCAACTTATAACAAGAACTTACCACACATACATTCAGCTATTACTGCCAATGCTAAAGAAAACCTACCTGACCAAGAAGAGACTTTGCTTATGTGGACTACATGAGGCATTGTGGACGGCAGCGGTGTTTCCCTAAGACACGAGTGAGGCACTGATTGTGTTAGGTTTGGTTAGGTCTGACACTGCTACACACATTTCTGTATGAACATGAAGCCTCATCACACCTAATTAACCTGGTAGGATTTTACTTAAGAAGATAATTCTTATGGCCTTCAAATTATCAATAAACATGGTGAAATTCTGAATATGTTACAAGAAGCTAAATATCAAATTGCATTAGGTTTCCAAGGAACTATAACCAACAAATAACTAAACCCTACTCAATTTATGTAAGAATAATCTTCACTTGTCACATTACAGTGTCAAGTCCACCTACTGTCAATAAATGTATCATACTACATTATATTTACATGGCAAATCAATTTTTCTTTCTAAAGAGACAGACAAATATATTTTACAATTCAGTATGTACGAGATGGTGCCAGTCTACATCAAAATCTATGTACAGCCTATATTTAAAAAAAAAAAAAAAAAAAAAATCGCCATTTCTACCCCTAATATAAATTTCACTATCTTGGCCCAAACAAGTTAAACAGTTCAAGCATTCCAGTGTATGAACTGGATGATTGTCCATCCATAAGCACCGCACCATTAGTTTCAGACAAAAAATATATATATCTACTGTTTTGTACAGTACTACAAGTACTGTGGATGTTTTCCATATTCTGTACACTGGTTCAGCAATTCACAGTTCAATAATATTTACACCCACCATGGTCCTATTCTTTTTTTACGTCTGTAACACCCGCACTATATTACTGCTGATTCAAGGGTACAGTAATAATATATAAATAAGTTTCTTAATATTTTGCACTGTACAAAGTTTGAGGCCAGTGTCCTAGTTTGTGCCAACTTTATCAATTATGCAAAGCTGCTCAGACTTCACTCACCTCTGGTTCATGCCTCTTAAGAGTCACACTAGGGACGGTTTGTCCATTTTCCAAACCATCAGTCTCATTACCTCCAACAGATATAGAGGGAATTTCCAGGCGTAGCCTGTCCCTAGTGTGTCGCAACTGACCAAGACTAGCACTCCCATTGGAAACTTGGTCTACATCCTCTTGTGTTGAGAAACTACTATCACTTTCATTTATACTTGTACCTGGCACTGAGTCAGTTTTATTTTCATATCCTGTTTGTTTATCATTTTCATATTCTTCATGTCTACCATGTCCATGATCATTACTGAACTCCAGACTACTTTGATGATCACCACTGTAACCTCCCTGTCTGTCTTGTTCTGTTTGTTCAACACCACTGTACATCTTTTTGCCTTCCAATTTATCTAATTCTCTAGTACCTGAAGTCTGAGCTCCAAAGATGACATCATAATCTGTTGGGCGTCCTGCTGGGAAGAAGTCTGAAGCAGAGAAGGTAGAACGAGTGAAGGTGAATGGAGACCCTGAAGATCGGATGAAGAACTCTCCATTGTCTACCAGAAACCCTGAAGAAGGAGTAATGTTTAAAAAAAAAAAAAAATTAAGACATACTATCATCGCCCCAACCCTTCTTCCCACCTAAAGATGGAGTAAGGTACAAAATTACCCAAAGGTGAGAAAAGAGAAAGCATAAAAAGAGAGAGAACAAAGGAATTACCAACAGCATACCCAATGAAATGGTCATAGTCACACATCATTCAAGTTTTCACATTCCTAGTTCTCCCTCAGATGCATAACTATCCACACAAATATTTTTGTATTTTTCTTCACTCAGGTACAGGAGATGCACTTCATGTACATCTACCAGCTACAACCATCCCACCATTTTTTTTTTTTTTTATGTGTCCGACTTTGGGCATAGGCTTCACAGCCTGCTCTCAAGGTCCAGTAGTCCTCCTACATACCATACACCTCTCTACATGTCACCACTTTGGCGATAACACCCATCGTCCATACTGAATACATGTTAGGGCTGTCTAATACAGGACTGGTGTATTCGTATTAGCGGGGGTATTTTTACGACATGTCAGCGGGTCTTCTGGTAGATCAGGAAAGCCTGATTTAATGAAATTCAAATCCTTAAACTGTTCCCTACCCCAGCGGGGATTTGAACCTGGGTCCGTTAGGACTGCAGGCCACCTCTCTACCGATTGAGCCACCGCCTCCCCCACGGTTACAAAAGGATTGCAAAATCCCTGACATGTGCCTATCCATACATAGTTCATCCACCCATCTGAATCCCTTGTTAGATTCCTACCTTTTATCAACTTCATACCTCACTTTCTCACATACTTAGTTGCAATATCCCTTAATCTGCTTAGCCTACAATGGTTCCTCCTACCTTCAAACTCAGACACATACACCTTTTTCACCATGATACCTAAACTGTATACTGTATATTCTTTCTATACATCCATACTACCTGGGTACATTCTCTTATACCCTCCAATCAATGTACATCCTTTTCTATGCAGTTCTGATAATTTTAAGAGAGAAGACATGTTCCAGGTACTACCAATAACAAAGCTATCAATACTTTATATTTTCTGCAAGCATGCTTATTCTTTGACCATTAACAGTGCTGGTCACAGTGGACACTTATTCACGACGTTCACTAAATGTTAGGGATGTACCAAATGACCAATATGAGTTCTACAATATGATAGAGACAATCAAATGGAATAATTATACCTACACACAGAAACTAAGTTTATTGTGAAGATAAACCAGTTTTGGTTAGACTTGTACTCTCCTCAGGTATGAATAAAATGGGAAAAAAATGTGTGTATGTAGAGCATGTACATTTATTTCGACATGCAGGAATAATTTTTCACTTTGAACAATTTTCAGCACTGAAATCAAGACACACTAAAGGATATCAGTTCAAACAGAATAAAAACACGCTTACAAAAGAAATATGTCCAAAATGATATATAAAGCACTGGTAAAATTTCTCATATAAGAGTAAAGAAACTAATATACTCAACAATGCTGAAACCATTCAAGTCAGACACCTACCGTCACTGCTTTCATCGTAGGTCATGGAACCAAGACTATAGATGGGAGGAGGCGGGGCAGGTCGAGTTGGTTTGTGGTAAACGTAATCTTCCATATCCCCTCCATCATCTGTTATGAACTCATCAGCTCCCAGTTCCCAGTCTGCAATATTTAAAAGTGTTGTGGTGGATGGGGGAGCCCATCATCCACTTACTCAATGTAGGAATTCCTAATGGTCTCTACACTGAGTGACAAGCCAAATGTTTCCTGTACCCAGGAAACCACTTACTATGCTGTGTGGCAAACATATAATTCGGGGTTTTTGGCCAGGTTAAGTGTCCCCCAGCTTCCCCTATCTAAAATCACTTAATAATGGCAGTTGTTTCGGAGAGCCTCGGAGGGGCCAATACTTGCCCAGGGCCCCAACCAAATGGAGCAAATTTGGGCTGTCTGGACATTGCTACTCCTCACCATGCCCTAAGGTGGGAAAGGAATAATAATAATAATAATGAGAAATAATAATAATAATAATACAGTAAACCCTTCATAACCCAAACTATATGGGGCTCTACCCTGGTTCGAGTTTCTGATTTTTCCGGCTTACCGAATTTTCACCCCCCAAAATTGCTAAATTACCGAATTATCACCCCCCAAAATTGCTAAGACAATACCTATTACTTGTCCTTTCAACACTAAATTAAAGAAGCATATATAAATAAATTAGTTATGACAAAAAACAATTTAGTGCATTTAATATACATTTAACCCCTTCAGTGCTGGGTGTATTTTCATTTTGTTCTTGCTGCCACCAGACAATTTTAGACAGTGTAGGTTGGATCTGTGGAAGTGCACGGGGTTGGTACAGCCTTCGTTAGCCCCTTCAGTATGTGAGTCCAGTCCTGAGAGCCATAAAATCGGCTGGAGGAAGCGTAAATAAAGTAGAAATAGACGTCACAGTACTGGAGTGGTTAATTGGTAGAAAATCATTCACAGAGGCAGTACCGACTGTCGGTAACGTGTGTTGGAGATGGATTTTCACCCCCCCAAATTGCAATAACAATACTTATTACTTGTCTTCTTAACACTAAAGTAAAGGAGCATATACAGTGTATAAATTAATAAAGACAAAAAAGAGAGAATACAGTGCACATAATTTGCCTTTCGTCAGAGGCAGAAGATCGTCGGCAGTTTGTTTTGTTTTGGAGACGGAGGTGGTGGAGGTGGTTTAACTCACACTTGAACATAAATTCTAAAAAGTACCCAGTATTTATTTCACTCTATATTAAGAACTAAACTTAAATGTAATCACTATAATAGACTGCAGTGTAACACCTTTCTTTAGCAGTTTGTTTTGTTTTGGAGACAGAGGTGGTGGAGGTGGTCGAGTTCATACTGTAACGTAAATTCTAAACAGTACCCAGTATTTATTTCACTCTATATTAAAGAACTAACCTTAAATGTAATCACTGTAATAGACTGCAATGTAACACCTTTCATTAGAAGCAGTTGATTCTTCGAAGTTCGGCAGTTTGTTTTGTTTTGGAGACGGAGTTGGCGGAGGTGGGTTAGTTCATACTTTAACGTAAATTCTAAACAGTACCTAGTATTTATTTTACTCTATATTAAGAACTAAACTTAAATGTAATCACTGTAATAGACTGCAATGTAACACTTTCAGTAATAATAGTACTGAACTTTAATCATGATCACTACACTGTCACACGCGCACATTTTTTTTTTTTAGCTTCATTCCTTTACGACTAGAGGTGCCAGTATCACTTCTTTTAAGCTATGAACCTTCCATGGCAAGGCAGAAGGCAAAAGGAGAGCACTGTTCAGCACTAAATGACAGTAAGAATGGTGCAACTACCGTCTCCAAAAGCAAGCAGCAGACTGGCGCCACAAGTCCGCTTGGCGCCACTTCTCCCCCTACTTTCGCATTTCGGCCTACTTTCATACATGGTCTCGGCCTGAGTTCGGCTAACTGAAGATTCCGGCTTCTAAAAGTTCGGCTTATGGAGGGTTTACTGTAATGGTGAGTAATAATAATAATAATAAAAATAATAACAACAATAATAACAATAATAATAATCCATCCATCATCGAATCCTACGTTGCCCCATGAGAAGCGTAGGAGCCCAGGGCTAGGCAAGTTGGTCCTGACATTTAAAATGAGAGTGAGTAATAAAAACATTTCTTTATTTAGACCTGCCAAGCAAAGGGCGGTGATCAGGTGGTACTGGCGCTGAATAATGATGACGATGATCTATCTACCTATCTATCGCCAGACGCCTCAGTCCCGCACGGGGTGGCCACAAACAAATTGCCTCCATGTTGCTCAGTCCCTCGCCATTTCATTACCCCGCTCCCAACTCACACCCCCCTCTCTCATGTACCTCTCCACTCCATCCCTCCATCTCACCCTTGGCCTCCCCCTCCCTCTCGCCCCCTCCACCTCACTCACATACACTCTTCTCATCAGTCTTTCACTCTTCATCCTCTCCACATGCCCAAACCACCTTAACGTGTTTCTCCTATCACGTCCACAACCACACCACAACACTCCTTCACTTCCTCATTTGTTAGTCTGTCTCTCCATGTGACTCCACATGCTCCTCTCAAATATTAGAAATGGGGACGATTTCAGTAGGACCGAACTCATAGCCTGGGTAGCAGAGACCCAGGCCGTTGGACTCTGGCCAGTCTCATCTAGTATTGCTAGCTGGGCCTCACCACCATGAGTGAATATCCACCAACAATAAATCCATCCATCATCCAATCCTACGTTGCCCCATGAGAAGCGTAGGAGTCAGGGGCTAGGCAAGTGGGTCCTGTAATAATAATACAGTAAGACCTCACTATAACGGACTAATTGGGGCACAGGCCAGTCCAAAATATGTGATTTTCCGATAAAAGCGACATCCGGACTTACCCCTGCTAATCCGGACTTTTTCCGATATATCAGACATTAGTCCGGATTGCATCAGTAGTTTTCACCACCATTTCAGTACTGTACTGTGTTATACCTTCACTACATTAATCAAATGGTATAATAATACTGAACTGTGCACTGAAAAACATGTCTTTTACTTGTCTTATTGTGGTGAACATAGCTGAAGTTGTCAGGCAGTCCGGACTGCTTTCTGGCTATATCGGACTTTTTCCGATATATAGGAGTTTAGTCCGGTAGCTTCTCGAGTCCGATAAAAGCGAATTCCGGTCTACTGAAGTCCGTTATATCGAGGTTTTACTGTACTGTATTAATAATCGCTCGATGCAGTGCTGCTCTCAGGTGACTGTCCTTCCTTCCTCTTCTATCTTTCTTTCCTTCATTCTTTCCTCTTCCTTCTACCTACAGGTGACTCTACACTGAGTGACAAGCCAAATGGTTTCCTATACACCAGGAAATGGGTTACCACTCATATACCCACATTTTGGTGCCTGGTGGTTTAGTGGGTTATTAAGGTGTTCCAATCAGATTGAACCTGGGGAGGTTTCTATCCATGGGGTTTTGGGGTGTACTGCTCCTCATGGGGTAACACAGGATTAGATTACCTATCTATCTATCTATAGCCTGACGCCCTAATCCCACAAAGGGTGGCCGCAGACTAAATGCCTCCAAGTCACTCTATCACCCATCATTTGACTGCCCTTCCCCCAACTCACTCCCCCCTCCCTCATATACCTCTCAACTCCATCCTTCCACCTCATCCTCAGTCTCCCTCTCTCCCTTCCTTCCTCCACTTCACCCACATGCAACCTCTTAGTCTTTCGCTCTCCATTCTCTCCACATGTCCAAACTACCTCAGTGTATTTCTCCTAATTTTCTCAATCACATCCACAACCACCCCACAACGTTCTTTCATTTCTTTCGTCAACCTGTCCCTCCATGTCACTCCACATGCTCCTCTCAGGTAGCTCATTTCCACAGCTCTCACTCTTGACTTGCTCCCCTCCAGCAAGGTCCACGCCTCGCTTCCATACGTCAGGGTAGGGATCACAATACTATCATGCAGTGACTTCTTTGCTTCCATACTCACCTCCCTATATCTCATCACTGCTTTCAGTGAACCATCAACCTTCCTTCCCTGCAGTACCCTTTCAAGCACTTCATCCCCAAAACTTCCATCCTTACTCACCACACTACCCAAGTACTTGAATGCACTCACATTGTCCAAATCCTCACTGTCCAACCTCCCTGTGCATTCTGTGACTTCATTCCTCTCAAACAACATAATTTGACTCTTGTTTACAGCAAAAAAAATAATAAGAACATGAAGGGGGGGGGTGAGCTGAGAACAAAGCAGTGAAGTAGCACTGGACAGGACGATGTGGAGGTGATTTCTTTGTGGCCACCCCTTATGGGACTGAGGCATCTGGCAATAGACAGAATGATACCTCATCATCATCATCACCATCTTTATCTCCTTTCCCATCCTAGGGCAGGGTGGGAAGTAGCAACATCCAGGCAGCCCAAGTTTGCCCAATTCAATGGGCCACACTTCCATTCATTCATCATTCAAGCTCACAGAATCCTGGTTCCAACAGATTGGCCAAAATAATTTCACCACGTTCTGTAGCTTCACATATACCTATCTGATGAAGTCAGTCCAAATGCTGTCACATTAAAAGGGGGTGCCAAAACCATGGTTATGTGCTTCTCTGCACAAAATTTATCCAGCCAGCTCGGTCTCTTGTCAGTCCCTCAGCCTCACCAACTTCCTTACCTCTCTTCCTCAAACACCATATCCCTCCACTTTCTTCTCAATCAACCTCACCTCCTCCTTCCTTCAAATTCATTCAGATATACCTTTTTTCACCACTCTATTTTCATCCATTCTCTCCACATGGGAATGGGAATGCTGGGGACAGGGAGAGCTGGAGCGTCTTTTTCACTAGCTACCTAACCATCTCCCTTTGCTGACCTTTTCAGTGTGACAGTAACATGGAGAGTAGACCAGCATACTCTCCCAAACATTTCCTCTAACTATCTTAAGCACTACACCACATGCGCCTTACATATCACACAATGTATCCCACTACGTTACAGGGGTTGACGCCAGCCAGGGCATGCGGCCAGAAAACTTTGCCCCCGCTACCTAGTGGCGGACTTTTGGGGGGAGGCGTGACGGGGGTTCCGCCGGCACAGATCATGGATCCGGGGCGAGATGGGGCTTGAACCTGTGCTAGAGGGTACAGGGCACTGCGGTTCCCAGGCTGCTGCTTCCACTCAACAGAGAGGGGCCCTAACCTGGGAGTACTGCCCCAGGAGGCTGCCCTATCAGTGGGTGTATAATGGCGGGGCAGTTGCAGTGCCAAGGCGTGCTTGGAGGGTGTCCCTGCAGCTGTCTTGGCAGGGTGCCCCGAGGCCACTACCACAGCCACTGGTAAGCTGGTGGGCTAGGGGTCCCAGATCCATTGCCTGGACCAAGGACTGCAATGGGTCGGGCCTTTGGAATGTTTACCCCCCTTTATCTTACTGACTATGACTTGCAAGTATGAGGATCAAAGCAAGCCTGAGGACAGCAAATCACCCAGGGGGTTTAGGGTGGGTTCGTGGAATGTGGGAAGTTTGAGAGGAAGAGCGGGGGAAGTCGTTGAAGCATTCAGTAGGAGGTGGGTGGATGTGGCATGTTTGCAGGAAGTCTGGTACAGGGGTGGATCAGCCAGAAAGATTGCTGGGAAGGATTGTTACTATAAGTTGTTTTGGCAGGGGGGAACTGACGGATATGGGGGTGTGGGTGTGTTGGTTGCAGAGAAATGGGTGGAATATGTTATGAATGTTATGAGAGTAAGTGATAGGATATTAGTAGTGAAAATTTTGATTGGTAAGAAAATGATTTCAGTTATATCGGCATATGATCCACAGGTAGGATTGGATGACGCACAGAAGGATAGATTTTGGGATGATTTAATATGTGTAGTAAGTGGTATGGGCAATGATGAGGTAGTGGTTCTGGGAGGGGATTTAAATGGTCATGTGGGTGAAGCAGCTCAAGGGTATGAAGGAGTCCATGGAGGATGTGCATATGGTGTGAGGAATGCGGAAAGGGAAAGAATACTCGAGTTTGGGGAGGCTATGGACATGATTGTGTGCAACACACATTTTAGAAAAAGAATGAGTCGGTTGATTACGTACGAGTCTGGGGAAAATAGTAGTCAGATAGATTATTTTCTGGTCAGGAGGGTTGATAGGAGGTTAGTGAGAGATGTTAAAGTTATAGGAAGCGAGGAGTGTGTGCAGCAGCACAAACTGTTGATTTGTGACATGGTGCTTAAGGAACGAGTGTCGAGAAGGAGGACATATGTACACTCGCCAGCACTTCTGCGTGTTACAGGGGCTCGCACGTTTTAGATGTGGCACCACTGTGATTCTTTACCTCGAAATAGTCCACGTGTGTGAGATGGAGTAACCTCGATATAGTGGCGCATGAAGTGATCTTTGTAGCTCAGTGCTTTGAATCAGAAAGTATCAGTTCAGCCCGATTTCTGTTTAATCTCAGTGCTCCATGATATAAAGTATACTAAATCTTTGCCATTATATAACACATTTTAACTCCGCAGTTTTGGGATGACGTGTCGTTCATATCATATCACTTCACATGGATCCCTTATCTGGGGTCAGAGAAAGGGGAGAGCCATAAGCCTCGCACATAACACGCTCAAATGAGACCACATCTGCTTCAGTACTCACAGTAGGAATCGCAGGAACTGAGAACAACCATGATAATATCGCTAACACATTGAAGGAGGTTCAAAATTGGTCTCGTTTGACCTGCAGGCTATTGCAGTTGCCAATCATGATTGAAGGGACGAGTTTTCTTCACATTCCCGGCGAAGCTAGTATATTCATTATAGGAAGCATCGCATCATGAACAGACAGCAGAACCTCACTGCTCAACGCGGGAGTATCATCGGCCTACGGGACACCGGCCACAGTGTTCGGGATATCGCCCGCCTCCTAGGACTTTCCCCTACTACAGTAGCGAAATGGATTAGAAGGTGGAATGAATCTGGAGACCTGAGGGATGCGGGTAATTTCACCTATGAATGTCTGTAAGTGCTTATTTTAATTTATTAATTGAATACCATTAACAGCTAGGTATTAAAACATTATATAATACGATTAAAATAATGTGTTCATATAAGGCATTTTATCTTGCCTTGTTTCATATTAATTTACGAAATCCATGAATTAATGGATCGGTGCCTGCATGAAGTCCAACTAACCTATCCATCCTCTGTGGGAAAGTATGAAATTTAGTATAATAACCGATCCATTGTGATGACCTCTAACGCTACTGGAGCTTCACATACCTGCATTTTCTATTCAGTACTGATCCCAGTCACATTTTGAGATTTAGGTCCTGTCTGTTTCATTCAAGCAGACTGTTCTATGATTCAGACTTGCAGTAAATAAGTATGCCGTTGCTAAGAACTGGTATTCCTAATAGTAGTCTTTTTGTGTTTTGTGGGAAAAATGTCTTTCTGGTGGAAGCAGCATACGAAGCATATCGTTTTTATGATCACGGAGAGGAGGCCCCGTTCCCGAGCGACAACCGCTGAACAAGACGCAAGAATTAGACAGGCAGCAGAAGTCCCACTGACAACTCAATCGGTAGAGAGGTGGCCTGCGGTCCCACGGACCCAGGTTCGAATCCTCGCTGGGGCAGGGAACAGTTTAAGGATTTGAAATTCAGCAAATCAGGCTTTACTGATCTACCAGAAGACCCGCCGACATGTCGTAAAAATACCCCCGCTAATACCAATACATCAGTCCTGTATGAGACAGCCCTAGCATGTATTCAATATGGACGGTGGGTGTTAGCGCCGAAGTGGTGACATGGTATGTAGGAGGACTGCTGGGCCATGATAGCAGGCTGCAAAGCCTATGCCCAGAGTCGGACACATAAAAAAAAAAAAAAAAAAAAAAAAAAACTGCAGTGGACATTCGGGAGCAGTTGCACCTACAGGTCTGTAGATACCGTGCGGAGACGTCTGCATGAGGCAGGGCTTCATCACAGAATTCCTGCCCGGAAGGAAACCTTCACTGGCCAACATCTCGCTGGTCGACTAGCGTTTGCTGAAGCAAATGTAGACAAAGACCTTGATTATTGGTCGAAGGTTGTTTTCTCCGATGAGAAAACCTTTTGTTCGCATATTCATGGACATCGCCATGTGTGGAGACAAAACAACAGAAAGTATTGTTTTACCAGCACTAGATATCCTTGCGGATAGACCCGCTTCCAGTGCTACTTGGGCAATGGTAGATGTTACTTTTACGAATTATATGGCTGAAATGTTGCAGTACTCTCACCTTTTCGATGTGCCACTCATATGAGACGAGAGAGAGAGAGAGGGTCCGACCTGGCGCTTGATACACGGTGGCATGACGACATTGGGAAATAGTATTAATATTATAGATGGTGTAGTGCCCTTTGAGGTAAGCAAAATAGGCAAATCACCCAAATCTAGCTGGTGTATATTTATGGAGGAATTCATTGTTACGTTATTGTTCAGGTTTATACGTTTGAATCCCATCCTTATTACGCGAAGGTATTATGTCACCTAGTGAAACATAGCCTGCTATAATTTGTAAGTTATTCTTGACGTTTCATAGGACTTGCATCCCTTTTGGCCCTATGTTTGGGTTCTTAGTTCTTGAACATTCCCTTTGTCTGTATATAATAATAGTAATATTAGTGAAGATAATAATAATAATAATAATAATAATAATAATAATAATAATATGTCGTATATCATTATCCGTATTCAGATATGACCGTAACAACATTCCGAAGAGGCACGGAGCGGACACTTCAGCTGCAATGTGTGGGGCTACATGTCAATCCATGGAGTTGGTGACATAATAACAATTGAAGGAAGGTTTAAGGCGGAGAAGTATATCGATATTCTGCAAAACTTCTTCCTTCCTTCCCTCCAACGTAGGAATTTTCCATTTCCACCCAGCCCAATAGTTTTTGTGAAAGATCGCTGCCCGATTCATACAGCCAGGGTAGTGAGGGAATGGTTCAAACAGCAGGAATATTTGGAGTTTCTGGAGTTGCCTAGCAAGGGATGCGATTACAGTCCCATTGAACATCTTCGGGCCAACATGGTTAGCTGTTGGGAACCAGGCAGAGAGCGAACCTCGGAGCAGCTGATGCAACACATGAGGGAGCAGTGGGAGGTTTTCCGCGGCAAGCCAGAGTTCTTTCGCAGCATGGTTACCACTATGCCTGACCAATTAAGGGAGATGATTGAAAAGGAGGGAGGGTGGACACATTACTGAGTATATACACATCATTCATCATATATAACTGTAGCTGTAGTATTCTTCTATTTAATAATTTGGCAAAGGATTGCCTTATGCCTCCTAAATGAGAAATCTAACGTTGTTAGTTACAGTTTTTGAAAAATTTAGTCTTCATGCGATATAACTGTGTTTGCCTTTGTTACAAATGGTTCAAGGTAATTTAACCGAGAAAAGGTTTGTGTAGGGCGCTACCTTTCATTAGAAAGTTAAAATATATCCTGTATGGCAGTGATGTTAATATTATTACTTACCCAAATATTACAAGGTTGTTATATGGCAAGCCATGGGTAAATCAATATAGTCATAAATAAAACCATGATCAGAATGGCTGCCATCCACAGGTCTGTCTTATCAGTGTCCATTCATTTAATAATTTCATGGGTATCGCTTTCTGGGTATAACTTACACAAATCATGTGTATTAGGAAGTTAATAGATAGATAGATAGATCTAGGTAGATACTGTATTGACCACAGCAATATTCACTTTATATAAGATAATTAAACATTAAATATGACAGAGGTTTCTCATTTCTATCCAATGCATTAATGATATTATCATGGTTGTTCTCTGTTCCTGCATTTCCTACTGCAAGTACTGAAGCAGATGTGGTCTCATCTGAGCGTGTTATGTGCGAGGCTTATAGCTCCCCCCTTTCTCTGACCTCAGTTGCAGGGATCCATGTGAAGTGATATGATATGAACGACATGTCATCACAAAACTGCGGAGTTAAAATGAGTTATATAATGGCAAAGATTTTGTATACTTTATATCATGGAGCACTGAGATTAAACAGAAATCGGGCTGAACTGATACTTTCTGATTCGAAGCACTAAGCTACAAAGATCACTTCATGCACCACTATATCGAGGTTACTCCATCTCACACACGTGGACTGTTTCGGGGTAAAGAATCACAGTGGTGCCACATCTCCTAAAACGTGCGAGCCCCTGTAACACGCGGAAGTGCTTCTGAGTGTACCTAGGAGGAAAATATGGAAGCTGGGAAACCAATCAGTAAGAGAGGCCTTTTATAGTGAGATGAGGAGAGTGGTGGCTGAACAGGGAACCGTAGATAGAGGCGTTAATGAACAGTATAGAGCCCTTAAGAACAACCTCTTGAGAGTTAGCGATGCAATATGCGGTTGGACAAAAGGCCCACCAAGACATAAAGTAACTTGGTGGTGGGATGAGGGTGTAGAAGCCGCAGTTAAGGAGAAAAGAAGGCTTTTCCGGGAATGGAAGAAGGGTGGTAACAGGGAGGAGTACTTGGCTGCCAAGCACAGGGCTAGAAGAGAGGTATACAGGGTGAAGTCTGAGTCACAGAGACTTTTACCTGATAATCTAAATCATGGAAAAAGGAAAAATATGATTTTTAGGATGGCAAATCAGGTGAAGAGGGATAATCGGGACATTGTAGGTGAGCAGTGTGTGAAGAATGATGAAGGAAGGGTAGTGGTGAACAGTGGGGATATTAAAGATGCATGGAGAGAGCATTATAGCCGGTTGTTGAATGAGGAGTTTGATTGGGATAGGGAAGGTTTGGAGCCAGCAGATCCAGTGTTTGGCCCTTGTGAGTGAGGCAATAGGCAGGATGCAGGTGGGGAAGGCGGCAGGTGTGTCTGGGTTGACTGCTGAAATGTTGAAGGCCTCAGGAGATACTGGGGTGAGGTTAGTCACTGACCTGATAAACATGATTATATATGAGTGTGTTGTCCCAGATGATTGGCTGAAGAGTGTACTTGTAAATGTGTACAAAGGGAAGGGTGATGCCCTGGAAAGGAGAAATTACAGAGGTATAAAGCTCTTAGATCAGATAATGAAAGTAATGGAGAGAGTTCTAGAAGGTATGATTAGAGAAAGAGTGAATATCGATGAGATGCAGTTTGGGTTTATGCCAGGCAGGGGGACCACTGATGCCATATTCATTGTTCGACAGCTTCAGGAGAAACATATTGGAAAGAAAAGGGAATTGTATTTTGTTTTTGTTGATTTGGAAAAGGCCTCTGACAGAGTCCCTAGAGAGGTGGTGAAGTGGGCAATGAGAAAGCTAGGGTTGGAAGAGTGGCTGGTTAGGGTGGTTATGGCCATGTACGTGGGTGCTCGCACCCAGGTAAGAGTGAACGGAGATTTGAGTGATGAGTTTTCCGTGAATGTTTGTGTGCATCAGGGGTCAATTTTGAGTCTCTTGTTGTTTATCATGGTGCCTGAAGCCCTCTCACGTGACTTCAGAGATGGACTCCCATGGGAGATGTTGTATGCTGATGATTTGGTGTCGATTGCAGAGAATGAAGAGGAGGCGGAGGAAAGATTTAAGAAGTGGAGAGATGGTATGGGGCACAAGGGGTTAAGGATAAATGCAGATAAAACAAAAGTGATGATATCTAGGGTTGGTGGCAGTACAATCAGAGGAGAGGGAAAGTGGCCATGTGCAGTTTGCCACAAGGGTGTGGGAAGTAATTCCATCCTGTATAGTGTTTGTGATACATGGGTGCACAAGAGATGTAGTGGTATTAGAGGTAGACTGCGAGATAATGCTGATTTCATGTGTGCGGCATATCGGGGAGAGCAGGTGGAGACTGTTAGGCGTGAGAGGGTTGAACTTGCTGGTGAGTCTCTTGAGTGAGTGGAGGAGTTTTGTTATTTGGGCGACATGTTATGTGCCAGAGGTGGGGCTGGAGTTAGCTCGGTTGCTAGGGTGAGAAGTGGTTGGAAGAAGTTCAGGAAGCTGTTGCCTCTCCTGACATTGAGGAGACTCTCCTTACATGCTAAGGGGTCTTTGTATGCAGCGTGTGTTAGGAGTGTGATACTGTATGGTAGTGAGACCTGGGCAGTAAAGGAAGAGGATATTCGCAGGTTTAAATGTACAGAAATGACAATGATTAGGTGGATGTGCAGTGCGTCCATGCGTGCAAGGCCTGGGGGGGGCTGGGTTTATGATGGAAGAGTTGAGAGGTAGGATGGGACTGGAGTGTATTGGTGTTGTGATGAGGAGAGGTAGGCTGAGGTGGTCTGGACATGTGGAGAGGATGGGGGATGATAATTGGGTACAGAGGGTGAGAAGTGTTAATATTGGGGGATGGGTTGGGAGGGGTAGACCGAGAAAGACATGGGACAAGGTCATTAAGTGTGACTTAAGGGTTAAGGGACTGAACAGGGAGGCTGCCGAAGACCGAGCAGCATGGAGAGCTGCCATTAGGTGACCATGGCTGACGCATGCAAGCATGTTGGAGCCTTCAAAAACGAAACGAAACAAAATGAAATCCACTCTCTGTACTCCACATACATTCCTAACCACTCCCATCTCTACTGCTCTTACTCCTGACTTTTCATTTTCATGCCACACCATAGTCTCACATCCATAAGTTAAAGATGGCACTAACACTCCTTCATGTAACCCTCGTGCAGCTGCAACACTGAAGTCTCTGTTTTTTTTTTAGGCCTTCATTACACCAGTTACATTCCTTCCAGTTACTTTCTTTCCATTTCTTTTGCACAATTTCCTTCTTTTCTCTCACTGTACCCAGGTATTTGACCTCTCTCACTAACTCCAGTCACTCTCCATTCACTGTAACATCACACTGGGAGTCACCTTCTCTCTCAATAACCATCACTTTACTCTTTTCTACACTTACTCTCAAAGAACGATGCTCACAGACATCTACAAAATTCTGCACTAATCTACCAACCTCTTGTCCGGTATTTGCAAGCAGCACTGCATCATCAGCATACAACAAATTTAAAATACTGTACAGGCGTACCCCAGTTTAACGATGCAATTGGCTAAGTAGAACCCATCACTAGGCGGGGTATCGTACCTCGGGGTAGATTTAACATGTAAAGTATAGGGATGCATAAGCCTTGGGTTTCCCTACTAACCAAATCCTAAACCCACCCAAATGAGTCCCCAAAAAAGCTTAAAGCCAAACTAAATGGCCTAACAGCTGTAAAAGAAGCTAACCTAAGCCTAAAACCAGTGCCCGTCTCGCTTGTACCCAGTCAAGGTCACTGCAGAATACGATCTCCAACTCAAATTCAAACTCGGTAGAGTGAAAGCAACAGCACTGTACACAATCCCACCAGAAGACGGTCCCAAGACAATTAAATAAACATCTGTTATGCATAATAATAATGTACTGTATGAATGACGCAGAATCGTCCATGGTGCAAACTGTCGTGACGGAGAATTGCTGATGTCTTGATGGGGAATTCTCTTGACAGGAAATGCAATTAATGATGCACTCAGGAGAACCCTTTCAACAGCCCCCCTTTATGTCATTTTTGTTACTGTTCTGGTTGTTTTCCAACATTTATTTAGAAGTTCCTTTGTACTTTCAAAGCATTTTCCCTTGAACAGCCCGAATGTAAACACATGATTTATCGACTGATGATGTGATCAGGATAGCCTGTTCAAAGGCCCCTCTTTATCTTGGTTTAGTTAGTGTTCTGGTTGCTTAGCTCCTTTATTTTCTTCTCTCTCATTTTCTAACATTTATTTAGAAATGCCTTTGTATTTTCAAAGGATTTTCTCTTGAACAACCCAAATGTAAACACATGATTTATCGATCGATGATGTGATTGGGAGTGCCTTTTCAATGGCCCCTCTTTATGTCGTTTGAGTTACTATTCTGGTTGCTGAGCTCCTTTATTTTCTTCTCTCTTATTTTCCAACATTTATTTGGAAATTCCTTTGTATTATCAAAGTGTTTTTCCCTGAACAGCCTGAATGTATGCACATGATTTATCGATGTCACAGTTTTCACAATGTGTGAAATATTTACTCTCTAAGGTTTTCATAAATATTAATATTTATTTAAAAATATTATTATATATTCCATGAGAGGCTAGATGACAGTTCTGTGGTCAAACAGGAAATATTCTTTGTTGAGTCACCTAGTTGTCCAAAGTGTTTTGTACCTCGTCTGATGGGCGAGATCTGTACCCAAAATGACACTATTCACTCCACTTATGACTAAAAGACATTAATCTAAGTAAAAAAAAAAAACAGTTTATAAATCAGCCTAAACACAGAATTTAAGTCTAAAATATCATCGAAATCAGTAAAAAAAAAAAAAAAAAATCAAAACTCATCGCAAAACCAGGGGTAGGCCTATGATAGGTGGAGTAGGGTGGTATTTCTACCCCCATCACTATTCCGGGGTATCGCATCTAAGAGTATCATAAATCAGGGTTTGCCTGTATTCTATCATCACCATTCACTAGCGACACCATTCCTCTCTCCATTACTTGTGTTTTTACTTCTCTCATAACCTCATCCATATAAATACTGAAAAACCATTGGGACATCACACAACCTCATGGTGGGTGTTAGTGCCAAAGTGGTGACATGTGGAGGTGTATGGTATGTAGGAGGATTGCTGGGCATTGATAGGAGGCTGTGAAGCCTATGCCCAGAGTCGGGGACACACACACACACACACACCATTGCACTCCCAGAGAGAGAGACGGAGCTGCTCCTGGATCGAGGGGAAATAATCGCTGAACTAGCGGCGAAAAGGAGATAGCCTATTGTGATTATGTGGTTGAATGCGTGAGTGATGGTCCCGTTGGATATTGGTTAAAAAAAACGCAGGTTTCGGCCCTAAAAATACAAGACAGTGAAAAAGAAAGTTTCCATATGGTTGTATCATGGCGGAGAGTGACAGAAGATTGTTTACAACTGGCGAGGGGGAATTTGTGGGCTTCTCCAAAGAAAATGTAGATAAAGGAAGTGATAAGCTGCAACAAACAAGAGTAGCAGGAGTAGAGAAAATGGCAGAGAGGAATGTCCAAGAGCTAAAAAAGGTATGGGAAGTAATTAGAGAGTTACAGGAACGAACCTTAGAACAGGAGAGAGAGAGATCAAAGTCCTACAGAGTAAACTGGAAAAGGTTTGCACATATAGTGAGGAACAAGGAAAAGAAGTCACAGAATTAAAGGTGAGTAACGAATCCGCATCAAGTGAAATAAAACAGCTCAAGAGGGAGAATAAGAGGTTGGAAGAAGAAAGGGACAGAATAAAAAGTAAACTAGAGGAGTACGAATCAAAATCAAGGAGGCAAGATGAGCACACTCAGGAAATCAAGAACATAAGGGGTGGAAGAAAATACAGGAGGATGGAAATATAAATCTGAAGGAGATCACAGAACAACAAAGTAACGAAAAAGTGGAGAAGGAAGTGGTTAGAGTACTAAGAAGTAGAGAATCTTTGGTCAGGGATGTAGCAGACAAGAAAAAATGTGTGATAATCTCAGGAATAAAAGAAAAACGAATGACAGTAAGATCTGAAAGAGAGAGAGAGGAACTGAGCAAGGCTAAAGAAATAATATCACTGGTTATGGAGGGAAACAATGAAGCCCAAGAAGAGATTGAAGAAGTGTTTAGGTTAGGAAAGTATGAGGATGGTGGGGCAAGGCCTTTGAAAGTAAAGTTTAAGTCCCAAGTAATAGTGAATGAAATCATAAGTAGAACTTGGAAATTGTCAGATAAAGAGGGGTATAAAAATGTTTGGATTAGGAGAGATGCAAACGAAGAGGAAAGAGCTAAATTAAAGGAGTTAGTAAAGGAAGCAAAGATAAAAAACGAACAGCGAAGGGAGGAAGAGAAGACTGAGTTCTACTGGAGAGTTATGGACCAGAAATTGAGAAAGTGGTACCGACGGAGGGAAGGAGAGAAGAGAGTATAGAAAACGATGAAAAAAGTTTGAAAGTGGCGTACACAAACACTGATGGACTAATATCAGGAAAGTTAGAAATCAATGATTTTTTGAGGGCACACGAACCTGATGTTATGT
>JAGKTI010006366.1:0-40000 GCA_018397915.1 Birgus latro
CAGCAGGGAAGGAAGGTTGCTGGTTCGTTGAAAGCAGTGATAAGAAACAGGGAGGTGAGCATGGAAGTGAAAAAGTTGTTACATGACAGTATTGTGATAGCAACTCTGACGTATGGAAGTGAAGCATGGACCCTGTTGGAAGGACAGAAGTCAAGAGTGAGAGCAGTGGAAATGAGTTATTTGAGAGGAGCATGTGGAGTCACATGGAGAGACAGACTAACAAATGAGGAAGTGAAGGAGCGTTGTGGTGTGGTTGAGGACGTGATGGGAAGTGTTAGGAGAAACACGTTAAGGTGGTTTGGGCATGTGGAGAGGATGGAGAGTGAAAGATTGACGAGGAGAGTGTATGTGAGTGAGGTGGAGGGGGCGAGAGGGAGGGGGAGGCCAAGGATGAGATGGAGGGATGGAGTGAAGAGGTATATGAGAGAGGGGGGTGTGAGTTGGAAGCGTGGTAGTGAAATGGCAGGGGACAGAGTGACATGGAGGCGATTTGTTTGTGGCCACCCCGTTCGGGATTGAGGCGTCTGGTAATAGATAGATAGATAGAACTCTCCCCCCCTTACTAGCTCCCTTCAACCTCTGTCTCTTTGCCGCACTGTTGGATCTTTATCTCTTTTCTATTGCTACTTCAATGGTCACTGTTCCTCTGCAATAACTGCTTGCAACCCTCTATGACAGGCACATAGCAAACTGTTTACCAACAAACTCTCATCCTTTTTCTGTCCAACTCACTAATGCATGAGTTAACTGTTACTCCCAGTTCTTCATTTATGCAACAGGTCAACTCTGGATGTGTATCCCTCTGTCTGTATTTCCTGCTTCCTATGATCTCCAGTCTTACAAGCACAGTGTGTCCAGGCATCTCGAAATGAAGGTATCTTGAATTTGGCTCTCTGTTGTATTGTTTTTTTTATCTCTCTTGGAAGGAATGGTTTGCAGGCTCTGGCCCTTGGTTTCTTTTTCATTGCAGTACTACATCATCAACATACATCAATTTTGAGATATTCCATCCATCACCATTCATTACCAATGCCACCCCTATCTCCATTACTCATGTTTTTATTTCTCTCATCACCCCATCTATATATATACTGAGCAACCACAGGGACATCACACAACCTTGTCGTATGCCAACACTGATTGTGAACCATTCACTTAGATGCCCATTTACCCTTACACATGCCTCACTACCATCATAATAGCTTTTGATGGCACCTAGCAGGTTACCGTCTACACTGTACTACGTGAAACCTTCCACAATCCTTCTTTCTCTCTCTCTCTCTCTCTCTCCCTCTCTCTCTCTCTCTCTTTTTTTTTTTTTTTAAATGCAAGAAAGAAGGAACCAAAGGCCATGGGCCCATATACTGTTCCTTCCAAGAAAAAACAAAAACAATACAAAAGAGAACCAAATTCAAGATCCATTCATTTCAAGATATCTGGACACACAGCGTTTGAAAGACTGAAGATCATATGGAAATCATAGGAAGTAGGGAATACAGACATAGGAAGACAGTTCCAGAGTTGACCAGTTGCATAAATGAAGGACTGGGAGTAATGGTTAACTTTGCATTAGAGAGTTGGACAGAAAAGGGATGAAAGTTTGTTGCTAGACGGGTAAAACGTGCCCGTCATAGAGGTGGAGGGATACAAGCAGACAGTTTAGAGGAACAGTGACCACTGAAATGGCGATAGAAGAGAGATAAAGATGCAACAGTGCGGCGAAGAGACAGAGGTCGAAGGGAGCCAGTAAGAGGAGGAGAGTTAATGAGATGAAAAGCCTTTGACTCCACCCTACTGAGAAGAGCTGAACGTGGGGAGCCTCCCCACACATGAGAGTTGTACTCCATGCACGGGCGAATAAAACCCGTGTACAAGGTCAACAACTGTGTAGGGGTAAAGAACTTTCGGAGTCGGTTTAGCACACCTAATCTCTTGGAAGCAGATTTCACAAGAGATGTAGTATGTTCTTTCAAAGATAAATCCCAAGAGAATGAAACCCCAAGCATGTTCAAGGATGATGCAGGACTGAGCTGGACATTATTAAACATTAGTGGGTAATCCTGAGGAATATTTTGTCGGGTTGATAAGTGTAAGAACTGAGTCTTTGATGCATTACAAATAACAAGATTATTTTTACCCCAGTCAGAGATATGAATCAAGTCAGACATTAGGGGTGCCATAGTCTCAACCCTTGTTTGCTGAAGTAACTGCTGAGACGGACGTTGCGGAAATCGAATGGAAAGGTGAAGAGTGGAATCATCAGCATATGAGTGGATAGGGTTAGATGTACAGCTTAGAAGGTCACTGATGAATAAAAGGAAGAGATTTGGTGATAGGATGGAGCCCTGAGAAACACCACTGTTGATAGGTCTAGGAGAAGAACGATGGCTGTCTACAACAGCGGCTATAGAACGTCCAGAAAGGAAGCTAGAGATGAAGACACAGACAGAAGGATAGAAACCTTAAAAGAGCAGTTTGGAAATTAAAGATTTATGCCAGACTTGATCGAAAGCCTTTGAGATGTCAAGCGCAATGGCAAAGCTTTCGCCAAAGTCCCGAAAGGAGGATGACCAGGAGTCTGAAAGTTAGATGAGAAGATCGCCAGTGGAGCGTCCCTGACGGAACCCATACTGACGATCAGAAAGGTTGTGACAGGAAAGATGTTTTAAGATTTTTCTGTTAAGAATTGACTCGAAAACTTTGTCCTATGCTTTTTCCAGATCCATTAATACCATAAACACCTTATAGTCTTTCTCACAAGCCTTGTCCACTATCTGTCTCACTGGAAATATTTGATCCACACATCCTCTGCCACTCCTAAAACCACCCTGTCTGTCACTGACTAGGCTTTCTGATGTTTCTCTTACTTTCTCTGTAACAATTCTTCTATATACAGTACATTCCCTACTTTCCCCTATATAAAACATACATAGATCATCTAATCCTGTGTTCCCCAATAAGGCACGTAGGAGTCCAGGGCTAAGCAAGTTGTTCTTAACATTTAAGATGAGAGTGCCCAGCCTCACTCATCCCTGAGTGGCATTATGTGAGCAGTAAACCCCAACCGCCCCTTGGATATATGGATATATACCTACACAGGCTCAATCTGGCTGGAGTGTCTTAATTACCCACTAAACTTCCAGGTATCATAGTTTGGCTATATGAGTTCCACCCAGCATGGTGAATGGCTTCCTGGTGCACAGGAAACAATTTGGCTTGTCACTCAGTGTAGCATCACTCGTAGACAGATGGAAGAGGAAAGAAAGACAGAAGAATATTCCCCCCTATAAATAAAATAATTTTACTTAAAAGTAAAAACAATAAAGATTATATATAACAACAATAATAATAATTATGTATAACATCTCCTTACAGTGTAAAGTGCAAGATGCTTATGTCTAAAGTGGATTTAAAAAAATAAATAAATAAATAAATCAAGCCTCTATATTACATCTAATTACTACCTCCTGTCACTATTCCACAGTCACTCCAACATACCATCCTTCTTCCTCATCAGTGGTCTTCCACCATCCACTCACTTAATATATTCTTGCCTACTTCTTCCTTCCCCTTTCTCATTCTTGCTCTGTGTCTGCCCTCCTCTCCTTATTTTTCCTTTCCTCTGGTCACTTTTATTATTCTTCTTTCCACTTTAGATGGCACTGAGTGTCATGCCTGTAACCCAGGAAACCATTTACAATGCTGGATGGTAACCATATAACCAAATTACAGGGTGACGTGGAGCCTACCATGGTGCCTGTTAACTGGGTGGAGAGATGCAAAGGTGGTGTCCAACCAGGAACCAAACCTCCACAATATCCCCTGTGCCTCCCTGTGATGAGGCAATGTCAGCAGCAAGGAAACATCAATTCACTGCATGGTAGCGTGTAGGGGTGTTTGTTTGTCTGCTGTTGATGGATCTGCTCAAACAGACTGGGGTTGATCAACAACAACAACAACTAAATAAAGACCTTTAAACATTATGGCAGTACTGGAAAAATGAACATCAATAACACCCGTATACCATGCCCTGATAAGTACTCACTTCCTGAGATTTTCTGAGGAGAACATGAGCTCAAAGGGAATGAGATCATCCTTCTCCTTCTCCTCCTCTTCTTCCTTCTTCTTGTTATCGGAGTCATGGCGGCGGCCTCTGTTGGCAGGGTGAGGCTTCGTGATGAGCCCAGTGCGAGTGAGACTCTCCAGGAGGGAGGTGAGGTCCAGCTGCTGTGGCGGTGGTACTGGATTGATGGCTGGTGGAGGCTGTGGGGGCAGAGGCAGCTGGGTGCTCAGATATGACCCAGGTTGAGGTGCATGCACTTGCTGTGGGGGCTGAACTTGGGGAAGAGCTTGGCTGTGGGGTGGTAGTTGGGTGTGGGGTGGGAGTTGGGTTTGGGATGGGGGTTGAGTGTGGGATGGGGGTTGAGTGTGGGATGGGGGTTGAGTGTGGGATGGAGGTTGAGTGTGGGATGGAGGTTGAGTGTGGGGTGGAGGTTGACTGTGAGGTGGAGGTTGACTGTGGGGTTGAAGTTGACCATGAGTTAAAGGCTGGGTGTGAGGTAGGGGCTGAGTGTGGGGCATAGCCTGGGTATGAGGAGGAGGCTGAGAGCGGGGCGGGAGCTGGTTGTGGGGTGGGGGAAGGCGGCCCCCAACCATAATGGGCATTAATCCCATTGGCAATGGTGGCCGAACCAGAGGAGGTGGAGGTGCCAGCACTGAGGGAGGAGGACCAGCAGGAATGGGACCAGTGGGGTGGGAACCAGGGTGGGCGAGCATATTAAGGGGAGGAGGGGGAGGACCTGGCAGGGGACCCACCGTTGTAAGGGGGATGTTGGGGGCCCGGGACATGTCCAGAGAGGGGGAGTTGCGCGCTCCCTGGGCTGGGCTGCCTGGCAAACTAGATGGTGCCTTTTCAGCCTCCATGCCTTTGATGGACACCTGCCCTGGAATAATACCCTGGGGTAGGGACGTCAGCCGAAGAAAGCGACGGTACCCACGGACACTGATGCTAATTGGCAGCCCTCCAAACTCAACTGGAAATCGTACATTATTGATGGTTACAGCACGCAGACTGTCAACAAACTTAATAACAAATGGTTTACCGTCAATATTGAACCGCTGTGGTTTAGCATCCAAGAACAAATTGACCACCTTCTGGGCATTAATAACTAGCTGAACTTTGCCTGCTAGTAGTTCAGTGTTCCTGATTGGTCCAATATTCACATTAGGTGGCTTCCCATCCAAATGGACAGTTCTGGTCTGACCAGCAAGGTGGACTGGAATGGGTTTGCCACCAAAGAAGCACTGGTATCCCCTGCCATCAAGCATCAGCTCCTGTGTGGGCACCCCAAGTTTGACTCTGTGTGTTTCTCCAGCAATAGTAAACTCCTTATAGTCCTCCCCAATCCTCATGGGAAGAACAAATTCTCCATTATCGAAGACAATGTTGCACCTGGCGTCCCCAAACTCAATGATGCGGGGGTCATCCCAATCCAGAAGAATAACTGCTGTTTCCCTGTAGGTTCTGATCTCACGTGGCACTCCATCAATGTCAATGGTCCTGGTCTCCGCCTCCCGAGCTACTGCCTTTAGGGTATCCTCCGTTACGTAGGGCAAGTCTGGCTCCCCCGTCCACTCGTCTTCTATGACAGTGTCTCTTCCACCCCAGTTCTGCACAAAGCTCCCCCGGCCCCCTCGTCCTCGATTCCAGCCTCCCCGGCCCCCCCCACGGCCCCCCCAACTAGTCTCCTCCTCCATTACGCGACCTCCTCGTCCTAGGTTGCGTCCTGTGCTGGTGCTGGGGCTCATGAACCCTCCTCGACCACCTCGGGGACCCTGGGGGAACTGTCCCTGAGGGTCACGTCCTATCCCATGTTGGGATAAGGATGAGGGTTGCTGTAGGCTACCCCCAGGGCTCTCACTACCACCACTGCCACCACCATCACCACTGCTCCATTCACCATCATTCACTGTAAAAAGATTATAATAAAGAAGAAATATTTCAGCCACCTTCCAAAGGCATATTATTGTCATGAGAATTATATGCACCTTATATGTGAATCACATGCCTCACACAGTCGAACATACTCAAAATAAGACAACAGGACAATGGAAAATATGATCCTCCAACAATGTGCTAGGTTGAGATAATTGTTGTCTCTGTCCCTTTCTTTCATGATTACTGGAAGGCTAATAAATGAATAAGAAACAAGTGTAAAAATAAACTAAAGCTACTAAACATGCTGCATCACAAAGAAGTACTAACGTTAGAATCCAGACATATAATGCAAGTGAAATGAAAAATTTACTTTAACTAAAAAACAAAATGATATCAGTGTTTTCATGGTCCAGGAAATAATGAAATAAGTGTTCTTTCTATCTACCTATTCCTAGATGCCTCAATCCCATAACAGGTGGCCACAAACAAACTGCCTCCACGTCACCCAGCCCAATGCCATTTCAATGCCCTGCTTCCAACTCACACCCCCCTCCCTCACATAATTCTCCACTCCACCCCCCCATCTCGGCTCTGATCATCTCCCATTCATCATCACTACCAAAACCAGAATCATCCCAGATGGCCACAGACACACATACGCTAATTATAAGAGAGCCAACTGGGAGGCCTTCACAGCTGAAACAGAACAATACTTTGAAACATTAAACAATACATCCATCACGAACATCAACACCGCTGCACACACTTTCAATACAATTATCCAAGATGCAGACAAAAGACACATCCCTAGAGGCAAGAGAAAAAGACACAACCACAACTTCACACCAGAAATTCAAGGCCTCATCAGACAACAGGACACACTACGACACTCCCCAACACCCCATACACATGACACCATACAACAAATACAAAAACTCAACACTCAAATAAACAATAAAATATCAGAACAGCAAACACTAAATTGGAATAATTATCTCCAAACACTTGAACACAAAACAAACACCAGCAAACTCTACAAAACACTAAACAGCATCACACTCTTCAACAGCAACACTACACAATCACACACTGCCATCACAACAACAGACACCAAACAAACAACAAGCAAACACTCTCATCAATCACTCTTCACATGTCAGCCACCTAAACCCCCATCGTGACGACCAACATATCATCCGACATAAGAGACAGTTCCCCACAGACCTAGACTTTGCACCTTTCACTTACAACCAGATGAAGCACAACATCAGCAACCTCAAGCACTCATCTGCCTGTGGACCAGACAACATAAGGAACATACACCTTAAACACCTCGGACCACAAGGCATACAAGCACTCACCAACATATCAAACTACAGCTACTCACACAACATAATACCCAACATCTGGAAGCATGGCATTATCATCACCATCCCCAAACCCAACAAAGACCCCACGTTACCTTCCTCACACCACCCTATCACACTCCTCTGCACCCCTTCCAAAGTCACTGAAAGACTGGTACTACAACTAGTTACACCTCACACCCCTCTAGCCCCATCACAACATGGTTTTAGGTCAAACACTCTTCTTACAGACCTTACATAGAGAGTTTTTGATGGCATAAATTCAGCTAGGCCACCACACAGAACACTCCTTGTCACACTAGACATTAGTAAAGCTTTTGATGCCATCCCCCGCCATAACCTCACAAACAAAATATTCAACACAAACATGCACAATAACACAAAAAGATGGCTGGCACACTATTTAGCAGGCAGATGTGCACATGTAACTTTTGCCGGTCAGTCATCAAACATCAGAAACTTCACAAATGGCATCCCTCAAGGATCTGTTTTGTCCCCTACACTCTTTAACTATACATGCACAACATACCCACACACCACAGATACATATAGCTTCCTATGCAGATGACATAACACTTACATGTACTCACCAAAATGCAAACACAGCCACACACATCCTCCAACCTTACCTCAACACACTACACGAATGGTTCACTACAAACAGACTCAAAATAGCCCCAGCCAAATCTACAGCGACCCTTCTTACACAAACTGGACAGCAGAACACAGACACATTCCACACCTCACCATACACAACACTTCCCTACCACACACACACACACAAAATCCTTGGTGTAACATACAATACATCAATGTCATTTAAACAACATATCACAAACATAAAAATAAATTAACACCTAGACTTAATGCCTCGAGGTCACTTGCCCATACAACATTTGGACACAACAAAGAAACTACCACAACAGTATACAAACAATATATACATTCAGTGATGAATTATGCAAGCCCTGCTTGGGCTCCAAACCTCACTAAAACACACTATAACTCTTCAGGCCATACAAAACAAGGCCCTAAAAATAATCACAGGCTGCACAGCTACACCTACAGACCACTAACACCAAGAAACCAAAGTCCTCGAAGTCAAAGACCATCTAGACATGAAAGGCACCCAAATTCTCGCTGCAGCCTCCACAAACCCACAACATCCACTACACTATATGGAAGCACAACCATACACACAAAGGAACATCAAAGCAACACCCAGCACATGATATCATACACAAATAATGTCATCTCTTCCCCCCCGCCCGCCTCAGACCAGCTTCCAGAAGCATATTCATACTCAAATCACTCGCCGTTCCATTCAGTCACTTAAAGACAACACACAGCTGCATGCACGGCCTCCTGATATCCATCCTTCTGAATCCTATCTCCCTTGTGAGGACAAGCGTACACCTGGCCAGGCTGAGATGTGGGCATCATCCAGCCCTCTTAAGTTATCAGAAGAGGCTGGATGATTCCATTGCTGACGCCTGTCCAGGATGTAACACAGCACCCCATACTATTAAGCACATCATGGAAGACTGCATTGCACACAATCACCTACGCCAACAACACAACATACACTTCTTGAGAGCTCTGTGGGAAAGCCCGGTCTTGGATATGTCCTTCCTTAGTGACTCGGGGCTGTTCAGCCAGACTGCCTAGGGAATAACTGCTACTACTACTACCCCTTCACCTCATCTTTGGCCTTGCCCTCCCTCTCCTCCCCTCCACTTCATTCACATACACTCTCCTCATTAGTCTCTCACTCTCCATCCTCTCCACATGGCCAAACTACCTCAGTGTACTACTCCTAATGCTTTCTATCACATCCACATCTACACCACAATGCTCCTTCACATCCTTATTTGTCAGTCTGTCTCTCCACATGACTCTACATTATCCTCTCAAATAACTCATTTCCATTGCTCTCACTCATACCTTGTGTCCCTCCAACAAGGTCCAAGCTTCACTTCCATACATTAGAGCTGGTATCACAATACAGGCAGCTCTCCACATTCACAGATTCAACTTTTGCGGGTCTCACAGATTCGCGGATTGCCCCTCTGTGGAGACAAGATTTCATTCGCGGTCGCAAAGTGTAGCAGTGCAGACACTCGTGAGTCATTTCACGCCAAATCAGGCTCGCACCAAACCACCCCACAGGAGCGCTGGTTGTAAGAAGTTGGGGTAAACATGTAGCTGATGACTTGCCCATACCCAATAAAAACTTATCTGTTATTAAACTTTTTTTATACAGTTGGTCTGTTACTATTTGTGATATTTTATGTTGCCTTTAGGTTCTAGATATGGTTAATCAGGTACAGTATGTGTGCACTTGCTTACAGGGGATGATTTGCGGCTGTAGAGGCATATACGGGGGGGGTGCACCAAACATTCGCAGGGGTCTGTGTTCCCTAACTCCGCAAATGTGGAGGGCCGCCTGACTGTCATGCAGCAACTTTTTAATTTTCATGCTCACTTCCCTGTTCCCTATCACTATTTTCAAAGAAACAGCAATCTTTCTTCCCTGCTGTACCCCTTCAAGAACTTCACTCTCTGAACTTCCATCCTTACTCATCACACTACTCAAGTACTCAAACGCATTCACATTTTCCATTTCCTCAATATCCAGCCTCACTGTACATTCAATGACTTCATTTCTCTCAAAGACCATAACTTTACTCTTCACTACATTCACCTTTAGATTCTGTTTCTAACACACAATTCCAATCTCATTTACCAAGCCTTGCAGTTCCTTTACATCTTCACTTAACAATACTGTATCATCTGCAAACAACAGTACAGGGAGTTGTCAAACACTGCCCTCTCTCATTAGGGTCGTCCAACATCCACTGACCTATCTTCTATCACTTTTATAACCCCATCCACGCATATATTGAACAACAATGGGGACATCACACATCCCTGTTTCAATCCAACACTCAAATAGAAAAATTCACTCAGTTCGCTACCCACACACAGTGCAGCCTTGGCCCCCTTATACATACTCTTCACAGCATTCAGCAACTTCCCATTTGCTCCATATATTATTAATACTCTACGCATTCCTTCCATAGCCACCCTGTCATATGCTTTCTCCAAATCCATGAAGGCCACATACAACTTCCTTCCCTTCTCTAGAAACTTTTCCACTAAAGACTTAAGAATGAGTATCTGATCTAAACAACCACTTCCCTTCCTAAAACCTCACCGTTCTTCTCCAACTACTTCCTCTGTTATTTTCCTGACTCTGTCAATAAGTATCCAACCATATACTTTTCCTATTACACTATGAAGACAAATGCCCCTACGATTACCACATACAGTACTTCTTTTCCCCCTTTTCCTCTGTTCAGGGGAATAATTATAACTGACTTCCAATCCTCCACGACTCTACCTTCCTCCCAGGCCAATCTGCACATCTTCCACATCCTTTCTGTTACTATCTCTTCCCCAAGCTTCAGCATTTCACCACACACTCCATCAATTCCTGGGGCTTTACCCATTTTGAACCTCTTCATTGCTTCCACTATTTCCATCCTACTGATTCCTTCCTCTCTCCTCACCTCCCTCCTCCTCCTAGCTATTCCCCAGCCACTCATACTCGCATTTTTTTCATTCTCTATGCTTGAATTCATGTTAATTGTAAAATAATAGTAAAAGGGAAATTAAGTACTCTTCATTAACCACTGCTGGGTAAAGTTCAATGCAAAGAGAATGCATACTAGGTACAAAACATTTTTTCAATGATAAGTAATTTTCTTTTTATAATGTACATTACAGGACATGAATATATCAGTCATGTGGTGAGAAGAGGTAGACTGAGATGGTCTGAACATAGGTGTGGAGGGTGAGGTACAAATACTGAAAGTTGAATGTGAGAAACAAACCGAAAAAGACCTGGGACAAGGTCATACAGTGTGACCTCAAGGAAAAGGGACTGTATAACAAAGCTGATAAAGATCAAGCAGTATAGAGAGCTACCATCAGGTGACCATAGCCAATTCATGGTGAGCATACAGGAGCCTTTATAAAATCCAATGAAACCATCATCATTATCATCATCACCAGTATCAATCATTATTATCCACTGGTTCGAAATTTTTGACTGGAATATGAATGGTAAAGTAGGGAATGTGAAACTGGATGGAGTAGTTGGTGAGTGGGGTATGCCTGCTAAGACAGATGAGAATGGCGGTGCTTTAGTGGACATCTGTGCCGGGAAGAGGTTCATGTTAGTCAATACCCTCTTCTGACACAAAATGATCCATAGGTATAAGTGGCGAGTGATGAGAAGGGTGGGTGGTGAACTGAATGAATGGAATGCAATGGCTGATTATGTGTGTGTGGATGAAAGGATGCGAAGGTGTGTAATGGATGCAAGAGCATATACAGGTTGGGGGAGTGGAATTTCTGACCACCACTTGGTGGTGGTGAGAATCAAGTTTCAAGTGAAATGGAGAAATAGAAGAAGGGAAGGACAGGAGGCAGTAGTATATGAAAGGAGGGTGGAATGGTTACAAGAAGATGAGAAAAAGGCAGAATATAAGAGGGAAGTAGAGGAGCGATTGGGTAAACATGGATTGGAACAGATGAGGGATGTGGAAGGTGTGTGCAAGATACTCACAGAAGAAACCTGTGCAGCATGTGAGGTGGTGTGTGGGGTGAAGAGAAGAAGAAAGGGGGTGCAAGGAACGGCATGGTGGAACGAAGAGGTGAGACAGGCTGTGACACAAAAGAAGAAAGCATATAGTGAGTGGAAGAGAAACAGGGGCATGGAACAAGTTGAGAGACAGAAGAGAGAGTTCTATATATAGAGAGGAAGAGAGATGTGAAAAGATTAGTAAGAGAGAGTAAGAAGACAGTGGATCAGGAATTTGGAAGGAATTTGAGTGTAAAGTGGAGGGAATGTAAGAAAATGTTCTGGAAAGAGGTAAAGAGAGTTAGACAGGGTGTCAAAGAACTTAGTCGGGGAGTGAAAGATAAAAATGGTAGATTACTAATGGAGAAGGGAGAAAAAGTAAGCAGATAGAGAAAAAACTTTAAGGAACTGCTGAACATAGAAAATGAAAGTTATGCGAGTATAATGATTGGGGAATGGCTGGGAGACGGAGGGATGTGAGAAGAGAGGAAGAAATCAGTAGGATGGAAGCTTTGGAAGCAATGAAGAAACTTAAAATGAGGAAAGCCCCAGGAACTGATGGTGTGTGGTGAAATGCTGAAGCATGGGGGAGAAATAGTAGTTGAATGGATGTGGAAGATGTGCAGATTGGCCTGGGAGGAAGGTAGAGTCCCGGAAGATTGGAAGTCTGGTATAATTACTCCCCTGTACAAAGGAAAAGGAGAAAAAGAAGTGTGTAGTAATCATAAGGGCATTTGTCTTCTTAGTGTAACGGGAAAAGTATATGGCAGGATACTTATTGACAGAGTTAGGGAAATATCAGAGGAGATTAGTTGGAGAAGAACAGGGAGGTATTAGGAAGGGAAGAGGTTGTGTAGATCAGATATTCATTCTTAGATATTTAGTGGAAAAGTTTCTAGAGAAGGGAGAGAAGTAGTATGCAGCTTTCATGGATGCGGATAAAGCATGTGACACGGTGGATAGACAAGGATTGTGGAAAGTATTAAGAATATATGGAGCAGATGGGAAGTTGCTGAATGCAGTGAAGAGTATGTATGAGGGTGCTAAGGCTGCAGTGTGTGTGGATAGTGAATTGAGTTAATTTTTCTATTTAAAGGTTGGATTGAAACAAGGATGTGTCATGTCTCCATGGTTGTTCAATCTGTATATGGATGGGGTTATAAAAGAGATACAAGGTAGGGGAGTGGATATTGGAGTGGCTCTAATGAGAGAGGGCAGTGTTTGGAATCTCCCTGTACTGCTGTTTGCAGATGATTCTGTGTTGTTAAGTGAAGACAAAGGGGAGCTGCAAAGCTTGGTGGATGAGTTTGGGAGTGTGTGTAAGAAACAAAACCTACAGGTGAATGTGTGGAAGAGTAAATTTAGGTATGGTCTTCAAGAGAAGTGAAGTCAGTGAATGTACAGTGGGGTTAGACGAGGAGAAAATGGAAAATGTGAGTGTGGTTAAGTACTTGGGTAGTGTGATGAGTAAGGATGGAAGTATGAAGAGTAAAGTGCTTGAAAGGGTACAAGGACGAAATGTTGCTGGTTCCTTGAAAACAGTGATAAGAAATGGGGAAGTGAGCATAGAAGTGAAAAAGTTACTACATGACAGTATTGTGATACCAACTCTAACATATGGAAGTGAAGCTTGGACCTTGTTGGAGGGACAGAAGTCAAGTGTGAGAGCAGAGTTATTTGAAAGGAGCCTGTGGAGTCACATGGAGAGAAGACTAACAAATGAGGATATGAGGGAGTGTTGTGGTGTGGATGTGGATGTGACTGGAAGTGTTAGGAGAAACACAATGAGGTGGCTTGGCCATGTGGAGAGGCTGGAGAGTGAGAGACTGATGAGGAGAGTGTATATGAGTGAGGTCGAGGGGGGAAGAGGGAGGGGGATGCCAAGGATGAGGTGGAGGGATGGAGTGGAGAGGTATATAAGAGAGGAGGGTGTGGGCTGGGAGCAGGGCAGCGAAATGGCGGGGAACAGGGCGACACGAAGGTGAATTGTTTGTGGCCACCCCATATGGGATTAAGGCGGCTGGCAATAGATCAATAGATAGACAGGTTCTTTCCCACAGAAGGGGTGAGGTAAGGTTGAGAGAGCAAGAAAATCCTGATGGAAAGAGGAACAAATCAGTCTGTTAACCTGAAAAGGCCGCACTCTTTATTCATTCACCACTGAATTGGTAATGTAAATTTTTGCACATTTATTTTCCACGGTTTGGGGGATGCCAGTCATGTTACTCCAGACTTTATTCAACTTCTGGCATCAAAGTCAAATAAACAAACTTTTGGTAGTACTTAAGTTGTGACCAGTCTGATATTGACTGGACATCAAACTGTCTCCCTGTGCAAGTCAAGTAAGTACAGGCAACATGAAGAATAACTGCCAATTGCATACAAAGAAATTTTAGGGGGATAAATGCATAAAATACACACTAATAAGGCGACAAAAACAGTTTTTGAAAGCAAGGCTCAAGGTAATATTAGAGGGGAAAAATTATAGCAGCAGTGGCTGGGCAGCAAGTGTTGCTGACAGCAAAGCTGTTGGCCCATTAAAGCAATGGTTTGATTCTTGGTGCGGGTAACTGATGTCACTCATCTCGGGTGTCCATCCACCCTTCGTGGACTGGTAGGTAAAACGAGAACCTAAGGTAACACCTAGGGGAGGTAACTGTGGTAATCCGGACGATGCAGTGGCCGTGTATCCAAGGATATTGGGTAACAAACCCACCACAGGCTCAAAAGTCTAAGTTATGGAGATGAGCATCTTGGCTATGTGCCTCAAGGCGTCTGTCCCCACCTTTATTTATTTATCTTTTTTACAGTATACAGGTATATGAAAATTATACATAAGGAAAGAGAGAATGGAAATCAGAAGATTTATACTGCACTTAAAAAGACTTATACAGGCACCAACATGCTTGCATACGCTGGCCTTGGTCAACTTAATGGCGGCTCTTCATGCTGCTCCATCTCTGGCAGCCTCCCAACTCAGTCCCGTATCCCTGAGGTCACACTCTATGACCTCGTCCCAGGTGTTTTCTGGTCTGCCTCTCGGAACCCTATCCCCAACATTCATACTCCTCACTTTCTGCACCCAACTTTTTTTTTTTTTTTTAATGCAAGGAAGAAGGCACCAAGGGCCACAGGCCTGCATACTGTTCCTTCCAAGAAAAAGCAAAAACAGTACAAAAGAGAGCCAAATTCAAGATCCGTTCATTTCGAGATGCCTGGACACACAGCGTTTGAAAGACTGGAGATCATAGGAAGTAGGAAATACAGACAGAGGAAGACAGTTCCAGAGTTGACCAGTTGCATAAATGAAGGACTGGGAGTAATGGTTAACTCTTGCATTAGAGAGTTGGACAGAAAAGGGATGAGAGTTTGTTGCCTGACGGGTACTACGTGCCCATCGTGGAGGTGGAGGGATGCAAGCAGACAGTTCAGAGGAACAATGACCGTTGAAGTAGCAACAGAAGAGAGATAAAGATGCAACAGTGCGGCAAAGAGACAGAGGTTGAAGGGAGCCAGCAAGAGGAGGAGAGTTAATGAGACGAAAAGCCTTTGACTCCACCCTATTGAGAAGAGCTGCATGTGGGGAGCCTCCCCACACATGAGAGTTGTGCTCCATACACGGGCGAATAAAATCCGTGTACAAGGTCAACAACTGTGCAGGGGTAAAGAAAGTTCGGAATTGGCTTAGCACACCTAATCCCTTGGAAGCAGATTTCACAAGAGATGTAATATGTTTTTTCCAAGACAAATCCTGAGAGAATGAAACCCCAAGCATGTTCAAGGATGATGCAGGACAGAACTGGACATTATTAAACGTTAGTGGGTAATCCTGAGGAAGATTTTGTCGGGTTGATAAGTGTAAGAACTGAGCTAAGTTTTTTATGCATTAAAAATAACAAGATTATTTTTACCCCAATCAGAGATACGAGCCAAGTCAGACATTAGGTGTGCCATAGCCTCATCCCTTTTTTGTTGAAGTAACTGCTGAGATGGACGCTGCGGAAACCGAATGGAAAGGTGAAGGGTGGAATCATCAGCATATGAGTGGATAGGGTTAGATGTACAGCTAACACTCCAGTCCCATCCTTCCTCTCAACTCTTCATTGCAAGACTTGCCCTCTCAAGCCACACATTCAAGAACACATTGCACTTCTACAAATGGAACAGCAGAAGACTGACACTAAATTGATAAAATTAGTTGACCCCTTTGGCCAAAGGATATACAGTAGAACCTCTTTACTCCGGACTAAATGGGGGGAAGGGTTGTCAGGATCTGCCAATTGTCCAAACCATCAGGGTAATCTCCAGCCCATACCAAAAGCATTTTCTACATACGGTGTTTGTTAATTAATTTCATATATGTTGTCTGTGTGTGTATGTACTCTAAACGAAGTTTGTAGTCTTGTTACGTAGAGGTAAGGGCCAGGGAAGGAACTACAGTGTATATTATGGTCGGTAAAGGAATTAAGCCCATTTAGGATTTGAAAATGGCCTAAACATCATAATCCACTGCAATATTTTCAGGCCCACCTTTGCTTTAATGAGGTAATGTAAAGAATTTAAAACAAAATCTTGTTATGGAATCTGCTACAACCAACTCATGTTTGAATGACTCGTCATGTGGTTGTGTGGATGAACCAAGCACTCAAGCAGCTAGTGAGTCTTTTCATCGAGAACCACCGAGTGCCGATCCCCTCCACTTTGTGTTCTATATTTTCCTATTTTCAGGGTGGTAAATGATCTCTTCTTGATGAAAAATGTCCCCGTTATTATCAAGTTCCTTAGTGTGTACCTACTATTGTTTGTTTACGGTATAATGGAAAAAATGTACTCTGGATTTCGTTTCCCATTTCTCAACTGGAGGTAAGGTCAGGTTAGGTTTGGTTAAATTATTAGGTATAGTTAAGCTAGGCTAGGTTAGGTTCGGTTAAACTGTTAGGTTAGGACAGTGGCTTTCAGTGAAACGACCAACCCAACGCAGCTGCCTCACATCAGAGACAGATTCATACACCGCCAGAACTTAAAATTATCTTTGTACGGATATTAAAAGTTGAACTTAACACTCCATCACGGTTATTTTACAATGTAGTCCTGGCAAAGTTCTGTTAAGCTGTCATGTATAGCAGACATCTTAGTGTTTAATAACAGAATGATATGCATAAGCAGCTTACTGTGGTGTACTGGAACACTGCCAGTTGGCAAGGTGTGGGGGGTTGCTGTGGTAACCAAACAAGTGCCTCACCCGACAGCGTTCACAGACGTTTTCGTAATTTACTATTTTTTTCTTTTGTACCAAGAATTACTTTTTGTCCATCAGAATATGCTAGAATCTGTTTAAACCAAAATTTATCAAGTACAGTAATCATCAGCACCATAATTTGGGGGCACAAAATTACAAACAAAATTGTGCTGTGGTGGCAACAGATGACTAGTAGTGCACTGTGTGGTGACTGAATAGTACTCATGCCTTGCACTTTGTAGGGAAGGTCAGCTGAGAGTTTACTAACTCCTCCACAATTCATGAAATAACACACAGCACTCTGAACGATCGCTGCTGTACGTACCATTTATAAATAATCTCTTCTAGTTTGAGTCATGTCTGATAGCAGCTTTAGAGTTTTTCTCTTACTCTCATCACATTCACTGTAATACCACATCTGATACACTTTGTTTGGCGATGCCACACTTTTACTATGAGTTTTCCTTCTGAAACACCAGCTTTAATTTATCACTATCGGCAATACATAAAGTTACATGCTTCCTCTTGACACCTTTGGTCTTTCCAGAGGCTCCATTTGCATTAAGAGCCATGGTAAGGAGCGTTGATTCGAAATACTGTACATGGGGGGGGAGGGGGAGTGAACTAGTTGATGGTACAAATGCTCATGTGTGTTTAGACAAAGGGACCCCTTGCTGCGACCTAGCGTGATCTCAGACCAACCAAATGACAGTTGCTTTGCACCCCATTAGTGAAGATGGTTTTAGAATTATTTTAGACATACAGTAGGCGCGGAAAGTACTGGCGTTTTTTTGCCGACATCATTCTTTTTCGTGTTAAGTGAAGTAGGGTCAATACTACCCTCCCCTGTGATGCGAAATGAGCTGACACTTTTTCAACGGGAGCTGGCAACCCTGCTTGATAGGTTTGGCACCACAGGAGCAAGCTCAGTAATGTTTGGGCAGCCACAGGAGGAGGATTGTCTCTGTGTGTGATGCACCACGAGAGCATGTTTTGACTCAAATAACACAGTTATTTGGTTACCTACCACATTCTCATCATGCCTAAAGTAACCACAAGCAAGGACAAACGTGTGGAAGTGATTACTTTATACAAAGCTGGCCACAAACTCCCATTTATTGCAAATCAGATGGTGTTAGACTGAGGACAGTGCAGAGACTGGTGAAGCGGTTCAAGGACAGTGGGGAGGCCATTCCTCCCACTCCACTTCCCAAGCCTGGGAGACCTCGTAAGACAACCTTCAGGACCCGTCAGCTGATCTCAAGGCAAGTTAGCAAGGATCCAAGGCTAACAGCACGGGATTTAAAAGAAAAGAACCCACAGTTGCTCGCAGATGTGTCTGTCAGAAGTGTGCAGCAGCTGTTGCATGACGATCTGGGCTACAGGAGTTTTTGTGCTCGTAAAAAACCACTGCTAACTGCACTTCAGAAGAAAAAGAGAGTAAATTTTTGTAAGAAATATCTTGCCTGGAGTGAGGAGCAATGGAAAACTGTGCTTTGGAGTGATGAGTCAACATTTACTGTCACTGGTACCCCTTCATCACGAGTGTACCGCAAACCAGGCAGTGACCCCCTGGATCCTAAGTACACTTCCAAGTTTGTTAAATACCCAGCCTCACTCATGGCTTGGGGCTGCTTTACATATTATGGTGTTGGTGAGTTGGTAATTCTACCTGCAAATGAAAAAGTGAACCAGAACAATTATTTGGAGCTCTTATGTGATGTTTTAAGTGACTCTTTTGATAAAACCAAGGCAAGAGTATTTATGCAAGATTCTGCCCCTGCACATGTTGCAAAGTCAGTGAAACAGTGGCTAACAGACTGTGAGGTTCCCTTTATTCGAGATTGGCCCGGAAACAGCCCAGATATCAATCCCATTGAGAATTTATGGGCGCACATGAAGCAGCAGCTGCGTAGTATGGACACATCATCTTTGCCTAAACTTGAGGCTGCAGCTATGGAGCAGTTTTAGTCCGTCTGTTCTGCAAAACTACGCCATCAGTTTCCCCAGACGCCTTAAGAAGATAATAAAGGTGAAGGGGAATGCCAGTAAATACTAAATTCAATGGTGAGTGTTAATTTATTTGTTTCTCCTTGCTAACCACAAGAATGTTTTCTTTTTTTAAGATGGCGTCAACACTTTCCGCGCCTACTGTATTTTTTGGAGTTCATATTTTTAAATTTCTCTCCGAATTAACTGAAATCTGGACTAACGGGGTCCAAACTAAGAATGTTCTACTTCAATTTTATTCTTCTTATGTAAAGACAATATGTTTTTAGATAAAGGAGCATCTAAATGGAGGTGTATATCATCCACTCACTTGATGCCAAAAGGTTTCTTATAATCCAGGTACTATGCTGGATGGCAACCACAAAAACAAATGGTACCTGGCAGTTTAGTAGGTTAAAGTGCTCAACCATGCTGTTTCTATAAAGTTTTACACGTGATGGATGTTTGGGGTTCACTGCTCAGATAACTGCACTAAGTGGTGAATGAGACTGGTCACCCTCACCTTAAATGGTGGGATGTGAGTAGCCTGGCCCCAGACCCCTATGCTCCTGATATGTGTGTGTGTGTGTGTGTGTGTGTGTGTGTGTGTGAGAGAGAGAGAGAGAGAGAGAGAGAGAGAGAGGGATACAACAACAGAAAACAAACGGTAGAAGAGACGGAAGGAAGCAACAGAGAGAGAGAGAGAGAGAGAGAGAGAGATGTGGGGGGGAGAGGTGGAGGGGGTTGGATGATGAATGGATAGATGAGGCATCTCCTGGAGCAGCATGTTCAGTCATTCACTCCTTATCGGTTATCACCAACAAGGTGTTTCATTTGTAAAGCCAGATGATACCTCATATTGTGGTCCTTATGGTCCCATGTTCATGCAAGACTTTTGCCTGTTAGTTTTGGGGTGATTTTTTCAAGTAGAGATTACTGATATGTACTGTATATGGTATATGACCCCTCCAGCCCAAAAAACCTCTCCTAAGTTGAACATAACCACTGAAGACACCAAGAATACGCTGAAAAATATATTATAAGACTGAAAGTGTTAATACTGTAATTTTAAAAGGACAAAACAGAAAGTAGACCTTTCAGTAATGACCTTCCCTTCAAGAGAGTTTCATTACAGAGCAAGGTTTTGAAGATGAAGGTGAATGGTTACTACTGTACATTATACTGTACCCTTGAAAGTCACGGAATTCAGGCTCCCTATAACCTCAAGAACATCAAGAATTAGTATTACTCATGATTTAAATTTGCTTTGCAGTTTACCAATAATCATACAGAAGCCATTCTCATTATTGAGTATGCAGCATCTTAAAAGTTATTTCCCTCCCTATAACATCATCAACAAATATAAGAACAAGTAAAACATGCATTGAATGGAAAAATTTAAAATGAATAGTCCATCCATCATCCAATCCTATGTTGCCCCATGAGAAGTATAGGAGCCCAGGGCTAGGCAAGTTGGTCCTGACATTTAAGATGAGAGTGACCAGCCTCACTCATCCCTGAGTGGCATTATGTGAGCAAAAAACCCCAACCACCCCATGGATATAAACCCACACAGGCTCAATCTGATTGGAGCGCCTTATTACGCACTAAACCACCAGGTGCCATAATTTGGTTATATGGTTACCACCCAGCGAGGTAAATGGTTTCGTGGTGAACAGGAAACCGTTTGGCCTGTCACTTAGTGCCAAGTCACTCAGAGGCAGAAGGATGAGGAAAGAATGAAGAAAAGAGAGAAGAGGGAGTGTAAAGTCACCTGTAGGCAGAAGAAGAAAGAATGAAGGAAAGAAAGGCAGAAGAGGAAGGAAGGAAGGAAGAGGGGAAAGGATAGACACCCAAAGCAGCATTACACTGAGTGAGTGGATGGTGGGTGCCCCCACCTACCACCTTAAACTGAGAAATACTTTAACAGTAAAATTAAGTTAAATGATCATTGAGTACTGACCATTCCAATTATGTACAATAAAGTAGCATTAAAAACTCTTGCAGCATGAAATTTCAAGCATCTGAATTGAAGCCATTCTATGAGATGTAGAGCTGTAAAACAGAAAAAGCTGAAACTATGAATTTCATAACTAGTAAAATTTCCTGGGTATACTGTACTGAAGACTAGAATGAAACGCCCCTTACTCCATCATTCTAAAATACAGTAATTCCTTTACTATTCGGACGCTCAATACTCGAACTCCCCCACTACTCGGATTTCGTGGGCTGCCCAACCCCCAAAATGCCCCAAAATGTAAAAAAATTCGAAAAAAATCCGAATTTTTTGGGACCGCGTCAGGTTGAATTTCCCCACGCGCGCCGATCTGCTGTGTTTACGTGGCGCCTGTCTGTTGGTCCCATTTCCCACTCAGTTGCTGCCTCGTGAACAGCTCAGACAATGGCGGCCAAAGTGATTCCTTTTGTGGTGATACCCTACCTCCAACAGCGCTTGATGCTGCTCTTCACCTTCTTCATCATGTGTGTGATGATGGCCCCGCCACCTGAGAGGAGGAAGAAAGTGGTTCTGACTCTGGAGAAGAAGAGGCAGATATTGGAAACGGTGGACGCCGGGTGGCCGACATCACGTATCCTATGTGAGTTCAACCTCCCTCGCTCCACCTTGTTTGATATCAAGAAGTCCCGAGACAAACTACAGCAGTACACGGCTGATTTCGCTTCGAAGACCAAACGGAACGTGGAGAGGAAGGTGATGTTTACTCCTAAGTATGCAGACATCGACCAGTCCACGTTGATTTGGAATCGACAACAACGTGCTGCTGGTGTGTTGGTACGTGGAACGGAGCTGAAAGCTGCTGCTGAGAAGTTCGCAAGGCTACACGACACCCCAGACTTCAAGGCATCTGAAGGTTGGCTCTTCGCGTTCAAGTTACGACACGGACTTACCAACCGTAAGACCCATGGCGAAGCTCTGGACGCTAACGACGAAGGAGTAGAACAGTTTCGGCAGGTGAAGGGCTTGATTGATAGGGAGGGCCTCACTCTCGGTCAAGTTTACAAAGCTGACGAAACTGGCCTATTTACCGTTCAATACCCACAAACACTCTCGCTGAGGAGACGGAGAAGCGTATACCTGGCCCCAAGCTCTCCAAGCAACGGGTGTCTGCTTTGTGCTGTGCAAATGCTAACGGCATGCACCGGCTCAAACCCGTTATTGTTGGCCGTGTAAAGCAGCCTCGGTGTCTTTGTGGGTTAATGGATGCCCTTCCTGTCGTGTGGTATCATTATCTGAAGGCTTGGTTCACAACCAAGATCTTCAGAAATTGGTTCCACCAACACTTTGTAAAGGAGGTCATTCGTTATCAGACGGAGACACTGAAAATCCGACGAGACCAGGTAAAGGCCCTCCTGATTCTAGACAATGCACCTGCGCATCCGTCAGACAAGGATTTGGTTGCTGAGAATGGTCGCATCAGGAGTCTGTTTTTGCCACCTAATACAACTGCTCTCATCCAACCAATGGACCAGGGAGTGATTGTGGCAACGAAGAGGCTATACCGACGGAAGTTTTTGGACGAGGTGATGGTTGTGTATGAGGACGAGGACAATAGCAGGGAAGGAATAAACATGCGAGGACAAAAAATTCTCGAAAACATTCACCGATACAACCTCAAGTCTGCCATCTTCAACTGGGCCAATGCATGGAAAGAAGTCTCTGTCAAGACTTTAGAAAATAGTTGGTCTCGGCTGCTTCATGGAAGTGACGTGGTGCACGATTTTCTTGGTTTTGACGTGGATGACTTCCATGCAAGGCTTCATGCGGGTGGAGACAATGTGGATGTCGACGAAGTGCGTGAGTGGTTGGATGACGACGAGGGCGATCCTGGGTATCAGATGATGTCTGATACCGAGATCGCATCAACTGTAGCTGGTCCGAGTACCAAGCAGGAAGATTCTGACGAGGACAGCGATGATGATGCGGACTCCTCACGGCTTGCCACTACCCCAACCATCCCCAGGCTGAGCACACTCCGGGCGTATGTGGAGTTCGTCCTTGACTACCTAGAACACCCGGACTGGGACAGGGAGATGGGGCCCTTGGATTTTGCGGGTGAAGTGCGAGATTTCAGGCAGCGCATCATTAATCGTCAAAATCGTCGTCCTTTGCGCCAATCAACCATTGACAGTTTTTTCAGGCCAGTCAACCCTGCCGTCGTCAACCCTCGCTCCACACCATCATCTTACCAAGACAGGCCTTCTAGCTCCGAGCCACAGCCCAGCACATCAGGTACGGCTGAGTCACCGCTGGATGTTAGTTTGAGTCTATCTTCGGAGTCCTCTGTAGTGAATAGTGTATCACCACATCCCACCAAGATGCCCCTACGCCGCCTCCGTCTGCTCATCTCGGACTCTGACAGCGACTAAATTCTCCAGGGCTCGTCACTAGACCACACGGGAATTTACTGTTATGTACAGTGCAGTGAAGTGATGTGATACCAGTCATAAAAAAAAACGTTGTGGAAAGTGTTGGTGAGAAGTGCTGGTGATTCTCAATTGGAAAGGTGTGTCAGGTGAAAGGTCTTCCTGTCAGAGGCTGAGATGATAGAGTGGGTTATTACATCAGGACGGCGGCTTCTTTTTCGTAAGTGCCCTCCTAACTTCATCAAAATTCCTTGTTTTGTTCTTTCCATATCATTAATCTCATGCATAAACTGTGTGAAAGATGATTTCCATAAAGATTTTCATGTCTAACCAGTTTTCATCATGCTGTAAATGTGTTAAAAAATTACCAAAAATGTTAATCATAATTTCCTGCTTGCAATTTAATTTTTTCATGAATGGTTTTTAAGTGCACCAGCTATGAAAAAGGTGAAAGGCAGTGAATTTCATGTCCGGTCCTAACCTAACCTATCCTAACCTAACCTATGCTTACCATAAAGATTTTCATGCCTAACCTGTTTTCATCATGCTGTAAATGTCTTAAAAAATTACCAAAAATGTTAATCATAATTTCCTGCTTGCAATTTAATTTTTTCAGGCATGGTTTTTAAGTGCACCAGCTATGAAAAAGGTGAAAGGCAGTGAATTTCATGTCCGGTCATAACCTAACCTAACCTAACCTATGCTTACCATAAAGATTTTCTTCCCTAACCTGTTTTCATCATGCTGTAAATGTCTTAAAAAATTACCAAAAATGTTAATCATAATTTCCTGCTTGCAATTTAATTTTTTCAGGCATGGTTTTTAAGTGCACCAGCTATGAAAAAGGTGAAAGGCAGTGAATCTCATGTCCGGTCCTAACCTAACCTAACCTAACCTATGCTTACCATAAAGATTTTCATGCCTAACCTGTTTTCATCATGCTGTAAATGTGTTAAAAAATTACCAAAAATGTTAATCATAATTTCCTGCTTGCAATTTAATTTTTTCATGAATGGTTTTTAAGTGCACCAGCTATGAAAAAGGTGAAAGGCAGTGAATTTCATGCCCGGTCATAACCTAACCTAACCATTTTTCTGGTAGCACTTTACATCATTTACTGTATTTGATGCTTTGTTTCCAATAATTTAGTGCATAAAATGTGAGAAAAGATGATTTCCATGTCAGATACTTACTTATACTATGCTGGCAAGTTCTGAGCACCTATGCCTCACTCACCTCTAAATCATCATTTTTTGGTTAAAATTCAATTAATTCATGCTTTGTGTGCATTATTTATGTGAAAATGGACCTAAATAAGTGCTATACATGTCCAGTAGGGAGGTAGGAAGGTAGTTTTCTGATTTAGGTTAGGTTAGGTTAGGGTCATGAATGACCAGTGCTGGAGCTTCAGGGCCCAATATTCGGACATGCCTTTGGCTATATTGTGTCGAATAATGGAGGGATTAAGTATGGGAGGTTGAAATAAAAAAGTCTAACTGTATTATGCTTTTGTGGAAAATGTGTCAAGCTGGAATAAAAGAGTTGAACTGCAACATTTAAAACAGTGATACTCTGCAATAGCAAAGTCCTTATTATCCCCTCCATAATACTGGGAGGCCAAATACATGGGCCAGAACCTCTGTCACCTTTAAATGGGGGTTGCAAGGGGCGAGGATGCTGCTGTTGCTGTTCCTGTTGTTGTCGCTGCTGCCGGTCGCGTTCTCTCACCTCCCTGATCTGCTCCTGCTCAGTCAACATGCGGATCTTCTTGGCCATGGTCTGATACTGCTGCTCACTGATGTCCCCACAGTCACGCTGCTCCATCGCCTGCTGTAACATCATCTGCAGGAAAAATATTATGCTGTATACATGTGTTTATGTATATTTATACATATGGTACATTATACAGATAGTCCTTGACTTACAACCAACTGCTTTATGGCTAATTTGCAGTTATGATGAAGGCCCTATATAGCCTTCACAAGTACTTTCAAGAAGTAACTGATGGACGTTGTTGTAAGCTGCATGCCAGGCAACCTTTCTGAGGCTCACTCACATAACAAACTGATTGCNCCTAACCTAACCTATGCTTACCATAAAGATTTTCATGCCTAACCTGTTTTCATCATGCTGTAAATGTCTTAAAAAATTACCAAAAATGTTAATCATAATTTCCTGCTTGCAATTTAATTTTTTCATGCATGGTTTTTAAGTGCACCAGCTATGAAAAAGGTGAAAGGCAGTGAATTTCATGCCCGGTCATAACCTAACCTAACCATTTTTCTGGTAGCACTTTACATCATTTACTGTATTTGATGCTTTGTTTCCAATAATTTAGTGCATAAAATGTGAGAAAAGATGATTTCCATGTCAGATACTTACTTATACTATGCTGGCAAGTCTGAGCACCTATGCCTCACTCACCTCTAAATCATCATTTTTTGGTTAAAATTCAATTAATTCATGCTTTGTGTGCATTATTTATGTGAAAATGGACCTAAATAAGTGCTATACATGTCCAGTAGGGAGGTAGGAAGGTAGTTTTCTGATTTAGGTTAGGTTAGGTTAGGGTCATGAATGACCAGTGCTGGAGCTTCAGGGCCCAATATTCGGACATGCCTTTGGCTATATTGTGTCGAATAATGGAGGGATTAAGTATGGGAGGTTGAAATAAAAAAGTCTAACTGTATTATGCTTTTGTGGAAAATGTGTCAAGCTGGAATAAAAGAGTTGAACTGCAACATTTAAAACAGTGATACTCTGCAATAGCAATGTCCTTATTATCCCCTCCATAATACTGGGAGGCCAAATACATGGGCCAGAACCTCTGTCACCTTTAAATGGGGGTTGCAAGGGGCGAGGATGCTGCTGTTGCTGTTCCTGTTGTTGTCGCTGCTGCCGGTCGCGTTCTCTCACCTCCCTGATCTGCTCCTGCTCAGTCAACATGCGGATCTTCTTGGCCATGGTCTGATACTGCTGCTCACTGATGTCCCCACAGTCACGCTGCTCCATCGCCTGCTGTAACATCATCTGCAGGAAAAATATTATGCTGTATACATGTGTTTATGTATATTTATACATATGGTACATTATACAGATAGTCCTTGACTTATAACCAACTGCTTTATGGCTAATTTGCAGTTATGATGAAGGCCCTATATAGCCTTCACAAGTACTTTCAAGAAGTAACTGATGGACATTGTTGTAAGCTGCATGCCAGGCAACCTTCCTGAGGCTCACTCACATAACAAACTGATTGCATTGCCAGCACTGAATACCAGAAGTATAATATTTTACAGCTATAATAAACAGCTATGTTATACAATATATGAATGTACTGTTTATTGTTATTTGTTACTGTTTACTGTTACTCTTTACTGCAAAAATATGTACTTCACTGCATGACAGTTTGCTACCATGGATGCATTAATTTCATCTCAAAACCCAGCCAACAGTTTTCTTTCTTTCTGCGATACTAAAGGAATGTATGGACCCTAATTGTGATGAACAGTTTAATGCTAGTCAGGGTTGGCTCACGCAGTTTAAAAACCATTTTTCCTTCCATAACGTCGAGGTGAGTGGTGCGGCTGTTTGTGCTGACATGAGGGCAGCTGAGGCATTCCTGAAGCTTTTTTTTTTTTTTTTTAACTACTGTTCCATGATTATTTAAATACTGTTCTACATTTTGAGTAATGGTTATTTGCAGTATTCATGTATGTTATTAACTTTAACCCCTACGTGCCAGGCATCGGTCAGGACCAATGCTAAAGGGGCGGATGCTTACCACCAGGTGTTGGTAGGAACCACAAATGCAATCCCACAACAATATGACTGCCCGCCATTTGATCCTGTCACCAACGGGCAGGGAGGCAGTCCTGCCACCAGATGCAAATGCCCATCAGTCTTCTCAGTAACTTGGCCAGGTGTAGGGCAAAATCACAAGAATCTGCCTTGTACAATTCTGTTCCTGCCTCATGAGGACCCCTTGCATTATCCACCCCTGCTAAGCCTCTGCCCATGGATATAGGCATACCCTAATATTCGACGCATCGATAACTGACAACTCGTGACACCAAACAAACGAAATTCAAGGACATTCCCACAATCCGAACTGTTACTGTTTTACTAGGATGAACACTCCACTGCTCCCTAGGTTTGAACGCGCATGTCCGAATGTGGATGTGATGGTGCGTGTACTCTCCTCATCCTCCCTGCAACCCCTCACTTCTCCCCCCGTCCCCAACTGCCCCTCCACTGGGGAAAATGGCTATCTGTCTCCTCATTGAATGGTCAAAGTTGCCAAGCTGGACTTGAGCCATGCATTGGTAATACACCCTAACCCACCAGCTGGGCAAAAATGGCTGTGTTGCCTCCATATCAAATGGTCAAAGTCGCCTGGCCAAGAAGAAGAGGGAGGGAGGGAAGAGGTGTGACAAACAAAGGCAGTGAAAGAGAGAGGATGGGAAGAAAAGGAACATGGGGAAGGGAGAGGGAGAATGTGTGGGAGAGAAGAAATGAAAAAATGAAAAGGGGATAGAGAGGCTAGAGAGGAAGGGAATAAAAGAATATGAGAAGAGGGAGGGAGGGAAGATAAAGTGTGAGAAGCAGAGGGACTGAAAAAAGACAAAAGGAAGGATGAAAAGGAAAATGGGGGAGAGAGAGAGAGAAAGAAAAAGTGTGGGGAAGAGAAGAAAACAGAGAGAGAGAATGGGGAGGAAGTGAAAGAAAAAAAGAGAGTATGATATGAAGAAGGTGGGAAGGAGGGAGGAGGTGTAAGAAACAAAGGGAGGGAAAGAAGAGAGAGGGAGGAAAGGAGGAAGAAAGTGAAGGGAGAGAGAAAAAAAAAAACAGTGGGAGAAATAAGAGAGAAGGGATAGAGAACTGGGAGGGAGGGAGTAAAAGAATGAGAACATGAGAAGAAGAGGGAGGGAGAGAGAGATGATGATGTGTGAGAAGCAGAGGGAGGGAAGAAAAAGAAAATGGGTGAGGAAGAGGAAGAAAGGGAGGGGGAGAAAAGAAAACAAAGAGAGAAAGAGATAGAGATTGGGGAGGAATGCAAGGAAACAGGGGGTGAAAAGAGGGGGAAAGGAGGAAAGATAAGAAGCTGTGAGAGTCAGAGGGTGGGAAGAAAATGATGCTGGGGGAGGGAAAGAGGGTGTGAGAAACATGAGACAGAAAGACTAAGTAGGGACGGAATTTTGGAGAAGGAAGGAAAGGAAAAGAGAGAGAGTGTAAAGGAGGTACAAGAGGAAGGGGAGGAAGAAACAGAGAAAGAATGAGATGAAGGAGGATGCAAAAGATGCAGAAAGAGGAAGGGAAAAGAGAGTGAAAATTCAGACAGAAGGAAGATGTGTATTTACCTAACTGTATTTACCTAACTGTGATATACAGGAAATGAGCTACGCTCGTGGGGTCCCGTCTCTGTTTCTCAATAAGTCAAATTTTGCCTGAAACTCATTTAAGTTTTTAGACTGGACGATCTCTTTGTCCAGGCTATTCCACAGGTCTATACATCTATACGGAAAACTATATTTCTTGATGTCCTTCGAGCAGCTTGGCTTCTTTAGTTTCATTCTGTGTCCTCTTGTTGCTCTCTCATCCCACACAAACAGATTTTCTCTGTCAATTTTATCTACTCCTATCATGGTCCTGAACACTGCAATCATGTCACCCCTCTTTCTCCTTTCCTCTAAGGAGGGCAAATCCAGCCTTTCCAGCCTCTCTCTGTATGGCAAATCTGCCAGACTAGGGACCATCTTGGTTGCTGTTCTTTGTATTCTCTCAATCTTGGTTATATCTTTCTTTTTGTGTGGGGACCACACTACTGCTGCATATTCTAACCTGGGCCGGATCATGGCCACTATCAATTTTTTCATCATCTCCTCATCCATGTAATGAAATGCCACTCTTATATTGGTCAAGAGTTTATATGTCTCTCTCACTATCTTATTTATGTGCTTTTCAGGTGACAAACTATCCTGGACCAGCACTCCCAAATCTTTCTCTTCTCTCACTTTTCTAATTGGTTCATTACCCATCAAATAATTCAATGATGGCCTCTTGGTACTTTTACCCATTTCCAATATTTTACATTTTTTTGCATTGAATTTCATTTCCCACATCCGGCTCCAATCATATATCCTATCCAGATCCTCCTGTAGCATTTTACAGTCCTCCTCAACCTCTACCTTTCTCAAGATCTTTGCATCATCAGCAAACAGGCTTGCGTAGCTGTTCACTCCATCTACCATATCATTTACATAAATCAAGAACATTACTGGTGCCAACACCGAGCCCTGTGGGACACCACTTGTTACTTCCCTCCATCCAGATGTCCTGTCCTTTATTACTGTCCTCATTTGTCTGTCACTCAAAAAGTCTCTCATCCATTCCAGGAGGCTTCCCTTAAGTCCTCCTATATGCTCTAATTTCCATAATAGTCTCTTGTGGGGTACTTTGTCGAAGGCCTTCTCCAGATCTAAGTACACACAATCCACCCAACCGTCTCTCTCCTGTAGCACGTCAATCGCCCTTGGGTAGAAGCTCAACAAGTTGGAAACACATCACATTCCACTTCTGAATCCAAACTGACTTTCAGTCAAAATATTCATCTCTTCCAGATATTTTATCCAATCCATCTATCTTTCACGATTCTCTCGCACAATTTCGCAACCATACTGGTTAGGGACACTGGTCTATAATTCAGGGGTTCTTCCTTGTTTCCTCCCTTATAGATTGGCACCACATTTGCCCTCTTCCATTCCCGAGGCACTTTCCCCTCTTCCAAGGAGCACACAATTAAATTGTGAATCTTATCCGCCAGTTGTTCTCTGCATTCCTTCAGTACCTAATTAGAGATTCCATCCGGTCCTGGGGCCTTCCTTACATCTTGAGCTCCCAGTAATTTATACACTTCCTGCACTTCCACTTTTATATCTTTTATCACTACATTTCTAATCATTCCCTCTCCTTCCACAAACTCCCTTTCCTTAGTGAAAACCGATTGGAAACATTTGTTCATTACTTCAGCGCTTGCATTACTGCATCCTTGTAGACCTCTCCTTCTACTTTCAGTTTGGTGATTCCTTCCCTTTGCTTCAATTTGCCATTAACAAATCTATAAAACAATTTGGGTTCATCCTTACATTTGTCAATTATACCTTTTTCAAAGTTCCTTTCTTCCTCTCTACGTATTCTTGTATATTCATTTCTAGTTCTTTTATATTCTTCCTTTTTTCTGATATTACTTCTCTTTCTCCATTTGTTCCATGCCATGTCCCTCTCTTTTTTCACTATTATACACCTTCTATTAAACCACACCTTTTTCCTGTTTTCTTTCCCACTTACTCTTGGCACATATTTTTCCACTCCCAAATTGTAGAGGTCTAAAAAGATATCCCACTTCCTCTGTATCTCTCTTGTTTCTCTGAATTTTCTCCAGTCCGCATTTTCAAAAAATTTTCTCAATTCTGCAAAGTTTGTTTTCCCAAAGTTGTATCTTCCTTGCCTATAAAGCTCATCTCTTGGGACCACGTTCCCCATTATCATCTGAAACTCAATGACCACATGATCACTTTTTCCTATAGGACACAGATAATTTAATGATTCAATTACATCAGGTTCTTTGGATAGTAGCAAATCTAATCTTGCTGGTGTGTCATCACCTCTGAATCGTGTCTCTTCTTTAACCCACTGTGTCATTACATTATTCATTGCTATATTTAACAATTTAGTGCCCCACGAATCTTCGCTGCCTCCCGAGTCCCATTCCTCCCAGTTCACCTCTTTACAATTAAAGTCACCCATTAGGATTATATTGTTGCTTTTCTCGATCACTTTCTGTAGATAACTAACCATGTCTGACAACATCTCCAGGTATTCATCGTCATTCCATGCTCTCGTCTTAGGGGGAACATATACCACTGCCATATCTCTCTTACCATTCTCCCCAGTTTCTAGTTTCAAATTTATGGCTTCGGCCCTGCCCTCTGCAATTTCCACAGTATCTATGTTTATATTGTCCTTCACTGCTATCATCACTCCTCCTCCCATTTTTTCTTTTCTGTCTCTTCTCCATAATTTGCATTTCCCACCTCCCATATGAGTATCAATATCTTCTTTCAATTTAGTCTCTACAAAGCACATAACATCAGGTTCGTGTGCCCTCAAAAAATCATTGATTTCTAACCTTGCCGATATTAGTCCATCAATGTTTGTGTACGCCACTTTCAAACTTTTTTCATCGTTTTTTATTCTCTCGTCTCTCCTTCCTTCCATCGGTACCACTTTCTCAATTTCTGGTCCATAACTCTCCAATAGAACTCTGTCTTCTCTTTCTCCGTTCGTTGTTCGTTTTTTATCTTTGCTTCCTTTACTAACTCCTTTAATTTAGCTCTTTCCTCTTCATTTGCATCTCTCCTAATCCAAACATTTTTAAACCCCTCTTTCTCTGACAATTTCCACGTTCTACTTATGATTTCATTCACTATTACTTGGGACTTAAACTTTACTTTCAAGGGCCTTGCCCCACCATCCTCGTACTTTCCTAACCTAAACACTTCTTCAATCTCTTCTTGGGCTTCATTGTTTCCTTCCATAACCACTGATATTATTTCTTTAGCCTTGCTCAGTTCCTCTCTCTCTCTTTCAGATCTTACTGTCATTCGTTTTTCTTTTATTCCTGAAATTATCACACATTTTTTCTTGTCTGCTACATCCCTAACCAAAGATTCTCTACTTCTTAGTACTCTAACCACTTCCTTCTCCACTTTTTCCTTACTTTGTTGTTCTATGATTTCCTTCAAATTTACATTTCCTTCCTCCTGTATTTTCTTCCACCCCTTATGTTGCTCCTTAATTTCCTGAATATGCTCATCTTGCCTCCTTGATTTTGATTCGTATTCATCTAGTTTACTTTTTATTCTGTCCCTTTCTTCTTCCAACCTCTTATTCTCCCTCTTCAGCTGTTTTATTTCATTTGATGCGGATTCGTTATTCGCCTTTAATTCTGTAACTTCTTTTTCTTGTTCCTCACTACGTGTGCTAACTTTTTCCAGTCTATTCTGTAGGACTTTGATCTCTCTCTCTTGCTCTATGGTCCATTCCTGCAGCTGCTTAATTACTTCCCATACCTTTTTTAACTCCTGGACATTCCTCTCCGCCGTTTTCTCTACTACTACTACTCTTGTTTCTTGCAGCTTATCACTTCCTTTGCCTACATTTAGCTCGGTGAAGCCCACAAATTCCCCCTCGCCAGTTGTAAACAATCTTCCGTCTCTATCCGCCATGATACAACCATATGGAAACTTTGTTTTTCACTTTGTCTTGTATTTTTAGGGCCGAAACTTGCGTTTTTTAAAACTAATATCTGACGGGACCACCACTCACGCATTCAACCACATAATCACAATAGGCTATCTCCTTTTCGCTGCTAGTTCAGCGTTTATTTCCCCTCGATCCAGGAGCAGCTCCGTCTCTCTCCCTCTACGACCTGTGTGTGTGTGTGTGTGTGTGTGTGAGAGAGAGAGAGAGAGAGAAAGGTGGTTTGTCTCTCTCAGGTCTCAGTGGCACCATCTCCCTCATTACTCCTCTCCTTTGTTGAGTCAGCGCTGTCAGACATGTCTCTCTCCCCATCCATCCAACCTCCCCTACCCTCACTAGCATGCTGCCTGCCTGGCCCTCACTCTCCACTCTCACTGTGTCTCTTGCCCTGAATGCATCTCACTACCACACCTCTCACCACCTTACCTTCCTGCATAACCTTCCTGCATATGTGATGTTTGATGTCCCATTTTTTAACAATAGTATTGTTTATGAGGACAATAACATTAACTATGGTGTTTCTGTGTCAGTCTATCAACTGGCGCAATCAGTAGAGAGGTGGCCTGCAGTCCCAACAGACCCAGGTTCAAATCCCCACTGGGGCAGGGAACAGTTAAAGGATTTGAATTTCATTAAATCAGGCTTTACTGATCTACCAGAAGACCCGTTGACATGTCGCAAAAATACCTCTGTTAATACCAATACACCAGTCCTGTATGGGACAGCCCTAGCATGTATTCAATATGGACGGTGGGTGTTAGCGCCTAAGTGTGACATGTAGAGGTGTATGGTACGTAGGAGGACTGCTGGGCCTTGACAGCTGGCTGTAAAGCCTACGCACAGCATCAGACACATTAAAAAAAAAAAAAAAATGAGTAAGGCAGGTCAGAGTTTGGGTTTGGGCCTGGAATGCATCTCTAGCTTTTCTTCAGTATCTAATGGGCAAAATTGCTTTGATATCCGGCATACTCACTGTCCGAACACTTCCACTGGTACACAACACTGCCGGATATCAGGGTACGCTTCTACTAAGAAAGAGCTCAGTGATAATGCCATAGGGTGTTTCATGGGCATCACTGTGTCTAGTTTATCTAGTAGTGGAAAAACTTCCACAGAAAATGATGGAAGTTATCAAATGAAGAGCAACGTGTCACGTGTGCCCACCCCTCCCTGCTCTGCGATGTCAGATCATACCCTTACACTGCTTCAGGAGGCAGGAATGGCCTATGACAGCAATGCCTTCCCATCTGAAGAAGAGGTGAATGATTCCGGAGCTGTGGAAAGTGAAGAAGGCACTGGCGAAAGTGGAAGTCACATAGGCCATTAACGCCGCAGCTGAGCCAGTCAAAGTCAGGGCTTAACGCACATGCACGGAGACATCCTACTTCAAGTACCAGAAGTAATTCATCTTCTTCACGTCCATACCTGGGGATGCTTTCATTCGCAAGAAGTTGAGTTGTTGAGTAATAGGGTCTTTCATTTGTTTCTCTAACTGCTATAGTTTCCCAGATGTGAAGGTCTGAAAAAAAGGCAATTTTGGGAAATACAATAATACCCCAATATGATACCCCGGCTTAGCAATGGGGGTACAAATACCACCAAACCATGTTACATGGTGGCCGAGCCCCGGTGTAACGATGGGCCCTCCAACATCACGTCCACAAGTGATAGGCCAAAATTTTGAATTGTGCACGTTCCCCATGCCAGCTGAGCCCGCCTGCCTGCAAGGATGCGCAGAAATGCTCACGAAGGCCCCACAGCCATCGCTCACCCCGCGCTCACGCATATCATTCTTCTCGCACCGGCCATCTCAGAGTAAGGAACTCATTTATGCTCACACACCAAGCATCGTGTTGCACCACCAACATTATGCAAGCTGTTATCGTAGTGCATCGTAACTGTGTACGAGCAGTACTGTGAGTAGAGCAGTGATACTAATCGTGTGTGGAGTACGATATTGTGTGAATTTCAGCCTAAACAAGTGTGATCATGTCTGGTAAATGTGCTGTAAGTGGTGGGGCTAGTGGTGGTGCTATACCTCATACCAATTAATCTGGCCAGGCATGTATGTTAACACTGTTCCTGTCGAGATTCTGATTGGCTGGAGGTGTTTGTTCCATTTCGTTGTTGCTTAAACCGATATTCTCTATTATCAGATGTGATACTGAGTTTTTCACAATCGTCAAAAGCAATATGAAATCCGTTTAATACTTAACAACAACAAAACTTTCGTAGGAAGATAGAGATATGAGTCAACAAAGTATTATAATACAGTCCATGCCAAGGTCAGCATTCGAACAATTCCTTTGTCTCCAGCACTACGTAATATGACAGAAAATTAAGGAAACCTGCTTAATCTAAGCGTTGGTTTAACACATTTCAATTATGAGATCAGTCCGTACTGTGATTGTACGGGAAATATAATGAAATAGTTATCCTTTACCCTACTTTGATTTTTGTGATTTTTTTCATACCTCCCTCCCCACAGAACTCATCTTTTCATTAGAATTTTTAATTATTCAGAGTTGTGGCATGATTTAAGGGTGCATACTGATCTCATAATTTTAATGTGTGTTATACCAACACTTAGCTTAAGCTGATATCCTTAATTTTCTGTTATACCACGTAGTTCTGGAGAAGAAAAGGAGTTGTTCGAATGCTGACCTTGGCTTGGATTATATTATAATACTTTGTTGACTCGTATCTCTATCTTCCTACAAAAATTTCATTGTTGATTTCATATTGCTTTTGATGACCGAACTGTCAAAAAACTCAGCATCACATCTGATAATAGAAAGTATCGGTTTAAGCAACAACGAAATGGAACAAACACCTCCAGCCAATCAAAATCTCAGCGGGAACAGTGTTGCCATGCGTGCCTGGCCAGATTAATTGGTATGAGGTATAGTGGAGGCCCTAGTCAGGGTGGTAAGTGGCCTGCTAGTGTTGGTGTTTGTGATGGTCACGCGAATCGTGTGCATAAAGCTCTCTCTCTAGTAAGGCTAGATATACTTAAGCGCCTCTGGCTCAGTCGACTGTCTCCACCATCAAGAAGAAGGAGGCCATTAAGGCTGCTCCTGGGGAGGTTGCAACCTTCTCCCCCCTCCCATATCACCCACCAGAGAAAGCCTGAAATGGAGGAGCTGGAGCAGATGCTCCGCACGTGGGTGGAGGATCAGAACCAGCGGAAGGCACCCTTGAGCCAGGCAATTATTTGCACTAAGACTCTCTCGCTATGGGAGGAAATCAAGGTGAGGCAGGATCTTGATGATAACGAGACCTTCAAGGCGAACAATGGGTGGTTTGACCATTTCAAGAGGCAAGCTAATCTCCACCGTGTGAAGATGTACGGTGAGGCAGCGAGTGCGGATATGGTGGCAGCGGCAGCATTTCCTAATGAACCGAAACACACAATGCGATGGGTGGCTACAGTGAGAATAAGGTCTTGAATTTTGATGAGACTGGGCTCTTTTGGAAGAGAATGTCCTCCAAGACATATCATGCAACAGAGGAAAAGTCTACGCCAGGGTTCAAGCCCTCACAGGACCGGCTGACACTTCTGCTGGGGGGCAACATCGAGGGCGACTTCAAGTTGAAGCCACTCCTTTTCTACCACTCCGAGAACCCCAGGGCTCTAGTGGGGTATGTTAAAGAGAACCCTGGAGTGTATCATATTTCCACTCACACCTCTCTCATGTCCTGAAGAGGTATGCCTCCAGGGAGAATTTGGCAAACAGATTTCTCATGGTGGTAGACAATGTGCCTAGCCACCCTTCCATGATGAAGGAATGGGCAAGCAACATAGAGATGGTGTTCCTGCCCCCCAACACCATGTCCTTGTTGCAGCCAATGGACCAAGGGATGATTGCTGCGTTCAAAACGTATTACCTCCGCCATACTATGCAGCAGTTGATGAGGACCTGTGACTGTGATGAGAGGACAACAGTGCTGCAGTTCTGGAAGGGCTACAACATACGCCACGCCATACAGAACATCACTGCAGCATGGCGTGAGGTTAGCCAGGCCACCATGAACAGTGTGTGGCGGAAACTGTGGCCAGAGAGCATCCACTCCTTCAGCGGCTTCACCGAAGGCGGGCAAGCTCCGCCGGTGCAGTGTGTGGCAGGACATAGTGGAATTATCACACGAGGCGGGCTTCGAAGAGGAGGAGGAGGATGACGTGGAGGAGGTCCTGGAAAGCCACAGAGAGGAGCTCAGCAATGAGGAGTCCTCAATATGGACATTCAGCAGGAGCACCAGGATGCACAGGAGGAGGAGGCTGTCTCTGAAGTGCGAGATCTCAATATGACAATCCTGAGGGAGGTGCTAACGAAACTGGATGAAACAACTGCGCTGATGTGCACACTCAACCCTCTCCCAGGACAAAGCAGGGATGCAGCCGATCGGCTGGAGGAGGGGATGAAGGTGTACAGGATGATGCTGAAGGAGAAGAAGAGGGTGGCCTGGCAGACTACTATCACTGCCTTCTTCAAACAGGCCCACACCACGCCAGCAAGTCATAAAGGATCTCCCCAGCCCTCGACAAGGAGAGTATCTCCCCAGCCTTCAACCAGCAGGGCAGCTCCCCTGCCTTCAACCAGCAGAGCACCTACCCAACCTTCAACCAGCAGAGCATCTCCCCCACCATCAACCAGCAGGGAAACACACAGGGTTTCCTCCCACCGACGACGTGCTCGGCCTGTAGTGCTAGACCTAACCTCCAGCCAATCCTCGTCACATGTGTCTCCACTAAGGCACTCTGCCACTCCAACGCTGCCTCCCTCGCCCCAGCCACTGTCTCTGTCCCCCTCGCCACGATGTGAGCCACTGCATCTGACTCCATCGCTACCTCATCAGTCATCGAGGCAGTATCCCTCGCCACCGCACCGGTCATTGCAGCTGTCTCCCTCACCACCGCCTCTGTCATCGCATTGCACTCCTTCGCAACCCTCAGAGCCATCACGTCACACCTCATCACCACCGTCTGAGCCACTGCATCGCACCCCATCGCCACCACTTGAGCCATCGCATCACACCCTATTGCCACCGTCTGCCTCATCACATCACACCCTATCGCCACCGTCTGCCTCATCGCATCACACCCTGTCACCACCCCCAGAACCAGTGCATCACTCCCGCTATGATCACCCCATCTCCCCAGGCTCCCTCCCCCCCTCTGACTCTCCCGACTCTCCCCTTGAGATGGGGTTTGAGGGCTTTGAGGAGGAGGATTGAGTGGTAGGGAGCACCACAAATACCCTAGCCTGGGGGGGATAGCAAGGATGATGACCAGGACCGGACATCAGACTTACAAGAAGTGATGAGAGATATTTGATATTTTCTAACCTATTTGTTGTGATTTTCAGGCTTTATTTGTTGGTTTCAGTGAGTTATTTACAGGTGTTAAGCTTAGGTTAGCTTCCTTGACAGCTGTTAGGCCATTTAGATTGGCTTTAAACTTGTTTCTGGGCTCATTTGGGTGGGTTTTGGGCTTAGTTTGGAGGGAAACCCAAGGCTGGTGAACGGTCCACATTACATGTTAAAAGTACCCCAATATACAATACCCCGCCTAACGATGGGGTTTTACCTAACCAATTACATCGTTAAACCGAGGTATGCCTGTACGCCCGAATGGAGAGGAAGGCCAAGCCAAAATCAGCTTGGCATCAAAGAGTTAAAAGTGTTCAGACTCTGTGTGACTATAATGTGTACTGTATATTTCACTTCTGACAGTACTGTACTGTACATGCATTTCTGACTTACGACCAAATCGACTTATGACAGATTGTAACCCCATCATAAATTGTGGACTATGTATGTACGTATCTGTATCATATCATAGCGCATAATTTATAAAGGCTCCAACATACTTGCATGTGTTGGCTTTGGTCACCTAATGGCAGCACTCCACACTACTCGATCTCTGCCAACCTCTCTACTGAGCCCCTTTTGCTGAGGTTACACTCGATGACCTCATCACAAGTCTTTTTCAGTCAGCCTCTCACAAACCTACCCCCCCACATTTACAATTCTGACTTTTCAAACCCAATTTGTCATCCTCCATCCTCTCCACATGCTGAAACCATCTCAATCTGCCCTTCCTTGTCACAGCTCCAATACATTCCAGTCCCATCCTTCCTCTCAAGTCTTCAACCTCCCAGACCTCAAATTCAACGATGCACTACATATTCTCCTAATCAATGTCCTTCCTGTACATTTGAGCTTATGAATATCCTCTTCCTTTACTGCTCAGGTCTCATTACCATACAGCATGACACTTCTAACACATGCCACATATAAGATCCCTTAGCATGGAGAGACAGCCCTCTCAATGTCAGGAGAGGCAAAAGCTCCTTGAACTTCCTCCAGCCACTTCTTATTCTTGCCAGGGAGCTAGTTCCAGCCCCACCTCCAGCACATAACATGTCTCCCAAATAACAAAGCTCTTCCACACACTCAAGAGACTCACCAACAATGTCCATCCTTTCATGCATGACAATCTCTTTATGCCCTCCCAGACACACCGCACACATGAAATCAGTAGTTTGCATACCACACCATGTACCCCACTACATTACAGGAGTTGACACCAGCAAGGACATGCAGTCAGAAAACTTTGCCACTGCCACCTTGTGGCAGACCTGAGGGGGAGCATGGCACAGGCTCCACCAGTGCAGCTTTGGGGACTGGAAAGGGATGGGGCTCAGCTCTATGCAAGAGGGTAGAGGGCACTGCAGTTTCGAGGCCATCACTTCTGCCCAAAGGAGAGGGTCCTCACCCTCACCACTCCACTCTCCACTGGCTTCAACATATTACTCTCCCTCAGCCTCAGCACCTCATTGTACCTGGGCATAACCGCATCACTTTGAACCTCCTTCTGAGGACATGGAGTGATCGTCCCGGCCCTCCAACAGTCCCCCATCGTTGGGGGAACCCTTGGTAACAACTCGGACTGGCTTAGGAAAAACTTCAGGTGGGTGGCATTGTTTTTTTTTTTTTGGAGGGAGGGGGGCATTCTAGGTTTTGTGATCAAACGTCACCCTCCTCGACCTCACTGAACCCATGTTATATGAACCTTGCTATGTGATAAATAATTTATGTGATGAAACCCTAAT
>JAGKTI010006367.1:0-20528 GCA_018397915.1 Birgus latro
TCTCCCCCCCTCCACCTCACTTACATACACTCTCCTCATCAGTCTCTCACTCTTCATCCTCTCCACATGGCCAAACCACCTTAATGTGTTTCTCCTAACGCCTCCTATCACATCCACATCCACATCACAATGCTCCCTCACTTCCTCATTTTTCAGTCTGTCTCTCCATGTGACTCCACATGCTCCTCTCAAATAATTCATTTCCACTGCTATCACTCTTGATTTCTGTCTCTCAAACAGGGTCCAAGCTTCACTTCCATACGTTAGAGTTGGTATCACAATACTGTCCTGTAGCAGCTTTTTCACTTCCATGCTCACTTCCTTGTTTCTTATCACTGCTTTCAAGTAACCAGCAACCTTTCTTCCCTGCTGCACCCTTTCAAGCACTTCACCCTCTAAACTTCCATCCTTACTTAAATGCACTCACATTCTCCATATCCTTCCCATCCAGTCTTACTGTACAGTGCACCCTCACACAATGCAAGTTTATGGGGGGCAGAAACCCTCGCATTCTACTATTTCACATTGTGTGAACCAAAGAACTTATGGGAAAAATGGTATATTGTGGACAGCCAACCCAGGGTTTGGTCTTCCGGTCCCTTTCCAGCCTACTCTACCCTTCTGATACTTTGTCTTATAGTACTTCTGTTTGGACCAAGAAATAAAACAACGAATAGAACACCATGTACCTTTACTTAAGTGCCTTCTGAGCTCATTAAGAAGGGAGGAGGTGGGTATCCGAGGCTTGGGGCATTTTCTTTTGCCCTGTGGGGTGGGGTGCCCCATTGTCACTCTCACTGTCACTGCTGAGGTCTCCTGGAGGTGCCATAAAGCCTTCAAAGTTGACAGCTGAGACAACGACGAAAAGGTGGGTAATGCTCTGATGCTAAAACGGACCACAGGATGCAAGGTAAAGCGTTTTCCCGTGGCAATATGGAGGACAAGTGTTTGTTTACCCAGGAAAGTCAGTACATGGCATGCAGATAGTTGGCCAGCTGTCCGCCGTTTTGAATCTGGCTTAGTTGTCAGCCACCTGCCTTCGTGTGACTGACTCGCATTGTCCAGCCTGATACTCATAGTAATGGCTGGAAGTCCATTTTTGCCTTGGAATCATACAGCCGATTCACATGTTGGGAAGTTTGACTTGCGGATTTTGCATTCAGTAAAAATAAGCATTTTCTGAATTGACCTCGCATTGTGGGTGATTCGCATTTTGTGGGGGTACACTGTACGTTCACTGCCTTCACTTCTCTCGAAGACAATCACTTTACTCTTCCCAACATTCACCTTTAGATTCCATTTTTCACACACTTCCAAACTTATCTACCAAGCCTTGCAGCTCCCCTTCATCTTCACTTAACAATACAGTATCATCTGCAAACAACAGTACAGGGAGTTTCCAAACACTGACCTCTCTCACAAGGGCCACTCCAATATCCACTTCCCTACCTTGTATCCCTTTTATAACCCCATCCATATACAGATTGAACAACCATGGAGACATGACACATCCTTGTTTCAATTCAACCTTCAAATGGAAAAATTCACTCAGTTCACCATCCACATGCACTCTAGCCTTAGCTCCCTCATACATACTCTTCACGGCTTTCAACAACTTCACATCTACTCCATATATTCTTAATACTTTCCACAATCCTTGTGTATCCACCCTGTCATTTGCTTTCTCCAAATCCATGATGGCTGCATACAACTTCTTTCCCTTCTCTAGAAACTTTTCCACTAAAGATCTATCTATCTATTCCCAGATGCCTCAATCCCACACGGGGTGGCCACAAACAAATCGCCTCCAAGTCACTCTGTCCCCTGCCATTTCACTACCCCGCTCCCAACTCACACCCTACTCTCTCATGTACCTCTCCACTCCATCTCTCCATCTCATCCTCGGCCACCCCCTCCCTCTCCCCCCTTCCACCTCACTCACATACACTCTCCTCATCAGTCTTTCACTCTCCATCCTCTCCACATGCCCAAACCACCTTAACGTGTTTCTCCTGATGCTTCCTATCATGTCCACCTCCACACCACAATGCTCGTTCACTTCCTCATTTGTTAGTCTGTCTCTCCATGTGACTCCACATGCTCCTCTCAAATAACTCATTTCCACTGCTCTCACTCTTGACTTCTGTCCTTCCAACAGGGTCCAAGCTTCCCTTCCATATGTTAGAGTTGGTATCATAATACTGTCATGTAACAACTTTTTCACTTCCATGCTCACTTCCCTGTTTCTTATCACTGCTTTTAATGAACCAGCAACCTTCCTTCCCTGCTGCACCCTTTCAAGCACTTCACCCTCCAGACTTCCATCCTTACTCATCACACTACCCAAGTACTTAAATGCACTCACATTCTCCATATCCTCCCCATCCAATCTCACTACATTCACTGACTTCACTTCTCTCGAAGACCATCACTTTACTCATCCCTACATTCACCTTTAGATTCCGTTTCCTACACACTCTCCCAAACTCATCTACCAAGCCTTGCAGCTCCTCTTCATCTTCACTCAACAACACAGTATCATCTGCAAACAACAGTACAGGGAGTTTCCAAACACTTCCCTCTCTCACTAGGGCCCGACCTTGTATCTCTTTTATAACCGCATCCATGTACAGATTGAACAGCCATGGCGACATGACACATCCTTGTTTCAATCCAACCTTCAAATGGAAAGATTCATTCAGTTTGCTGTCCACACTCACTGCAGCCGTAGCACCCTCATACATGCTCTTCACAGCCTTCAACAACTTCCCATCCACTCCATGTATTCTTAATACTTTCCACAATCCTTGTCTATCCACCCTGTCATATGCTTTCTCCAAATCCATGAAGGCTGCATACAACTTCTTTCCCTTCTCTAGAAACTTTTCCACTAAAGATCGAAGAATGAATATCTGGTCAACACAACCTCTTCCCTTCCTAAAACCTCCCTGTTCTTCTCCAACTAATTCCTCTGTTATTTCCCTAACTCTGTCAATAAGTATCCTACCATATACTTTTCCTATTACACTAAGAAGGCAAATGCCCCTATGATTACCACACACTTCTTTTTCCCCTTTTCCTTTGTACAGAGGAATAATTATACCTGACTTCCAATCCTCCAGGACTCTACCTTCCTCCCAGGGCAATCTGCACACCTTCCACATCCATTCTATTACTATCTCTCCCCCATGCTTCAGCATTTCACCACACACTCCATCAACTCCTGGGGCTTACCCCATTTTAACTTTCTTCATTGCTTCCACAACTTCCATCCTACTGATTTCTTCCTCTCTTCCCACATCCCTCCTTCTCTCACCCATTCCCCAGCCACTTATACTTGCATTACTCTCATTCTCTATGTTCAACAGTTCATTAAAGTGTTCTCTCCATCTGTTTACTTTTTCTCCCTTCTCCACTAGTAATCTAGGTGGTGGCTCAATCAGTAGAGAGGTGGCCTGCAGTCCCAATGGACCCAAGTTCAAATCTGCGTTGGGGCAGGGAACAGTTTAAGGATTTGAATTTCATTAAATAGGGCTCAGAAGTCCCGCCGACATGTCGTAAAAATACCCCCGCTAATACCAATACACCAGTACTGTATGAGACAGCCCTAGTATGTATTCAGTATGGACGGTGGGTGTTAGTGTCGAAGTGGTGACATGTGGAGGTGTATGGTATGTAGGAGGACTGCTGGGCCTTGATAGCAGGCTGTGAAGCCTATGCCCAGAGTCGGACACACACACACACACACACACACACACACACACACACACACACACACACACACACACACACACACACACACACACACACACACAAATCTTCGATTTTTATCTTTCACTCCCCAGCTAACTTCTTTGGCACCCTGTCTGTATATACACACACGCATACACACACACATATGCATATACAGTAATCCCTATAATAACCAGATGCCCAATTCCCGGACATCCCAGTTTCCGGACGTTTTGGGCCCGGGCCTTCGGAACCCCAAAATGGCCAAAAAACGTATTAAAAAAAAAAAAATCATCTGTACTTTGAACTTGGTGCACAGTGCCAAACAACTGTGTCTTCGCGTGTAGTAGAGCGGCCCCCCTGCTTCCTCCTCCCCAGTTCCCGCCTAACTACCATTGTGACAAATCGCTTGTCGCAATGGCTCCCGCTTGTGCTCGTTTTTGTGAATAAACAGTGAATAAATGCAGTACCTCACCACTAGACCACTTGGGAATTTACTGTGTTGTGCAGTGTTAAGAAATTAGAATTCAGAGTGCAAAAGATTAAGTTCGCAGTGCAAACTGGTGTGTTGCAACTGGCGTGGTGCAAGTAAAACAGAATGTGCAGTGTTAAACAGTTATAATTCACAGTCCAAAGGATTAAGTGCAGCACAACACTGGATTACTGTACGTGCTTCAAGAGCATTTTCACCACTGTCAGAGCCTTAGAGGGGATGGGTTAATCTTCTTAATGGCCATGGACTTGTAAGAATGCTGGAAACTGCTAAATATTTTCCATATTCACCTCTAATTTCTCATTTTCTGGTTCCACTTCATTTATTTCATGCTTTCTGTCCCTTAGTTGTGTGAATAGGGTCTTAAACAGGTGCTGTTCATGTCTGGTAGGGAGTTACAGTACCCTGTCATCTGCTAAATATTTTCCTTACTCACCTCTAATTCCTCATTCTGTGAATCCCTTTTATTTATTTCATGCTTTCTGTCCCTTATTTTTGTGAATAAGGTCTTAAATAGGTGCTATGCATGTCTGGTAGGGAGTTATGTAGGTGGGTTTCTGAGTTAGGCTGGGTTACAGTCTATAAGTACCTGTCCAGGAGGCTTTGGCCCAATTCCCAGACAAACCCAGTTTCTAGACATGGCTTTGGCTCTATTACATTGGATGTTGGAGGGATTACTGTACACTTGGGTATACCTCGATACGCGATACCCCAGTTCAGCAATGGGGGTATAAATGCCACCATACTCTGGTGGACAATGGCCGTGCCCTTGTTTAACAAGCACCCTCTTAGGTCTTGTCCATGGGCGATAGGCCAGAATTTTTAATCGAGCTCATTCCCACAGCCAGCTGAGCCTGCCCGCCTCCCAAGATGTGCAGAAACATTCGTGGAACCCCCGCAGCCATCGCTCACCTTATGCTCACCCAAATTGTTCTTCTCGCACCAGCCATCTTTGAGTGAGAATCTCTCTTACCCTCGCCGACCCCGCATCGTGTTGCATCACCAACATTACGCAAGCCGCTATCATAGTGCTTTGTAACTGAGTACGAGCAGTGCTGTGAGCAGAGCAGTGATACTCATAGTGTGTGGAGTGTGATTTTGTGTGAATTTTGGCCTAAATAAGTGTGATCATATCTGGTAAGGACACAACACTTGGTGGAGCCAGTGGTAGTGTTAGCGGAGACCCTAGCCGGAGTGGTAAACAGCCTGCTAGTGTTGGTGCTGATGATGTTCCTGCGAAAACTGTGTCTCTGGAAGTGAAACTAGATATTTGAAAGTGCCACATCAAAGACAAGGGTGCGTGTGTCGTCGCCTTGTCTCTCCACCTGGCCCAGTTGACTCTCTCCACCATCATCAAGAAGGGGGAGGCCATTAAGGCTGCCTCTGGGGTGGTTGCAATTTTATCTGCCTCCTGTATCACCCGCCAGAGAGAGCCTGTGATGGAGGAGCTGGAGTGGATGCTTTGCACATGGGTGGAGGATCAGAACAGGTGGAAGGCATCCATGAATCAGGCGATCATTTGCATCAAGTCTCTCTCACTATGGGAGGAAATTAAGATGAGGTGGAATCTTGATGATAGTGATACATTTAACCCGCCCAGTCCCCCCGACGTATGATGCATGTCACAACTTTTTTCACGCTGAGACCCACCGATGTGCATCGTACGTCAGTCAATTGCAAGGTTCATCATTTGCACATTTTCCAAGATTCGCGGGTGATTTTTTATAGGCATACGTGGGAGACCTTCCTCTACCACCAGCCAGTCGGCAGCACTGCCTGACTCTGTACACTATTTTCTCGCAACTCACCTGTTAGCAGTGACCTGGCCAGTGGAGACACGTAGCACCATGGTTTCTCTGACGATGAAATTCAAGGTGAAAGTGATTCCTGATGTGGAGGACAAAGATTATGTGGCACCAGAGTTAGTAATGAACAGAAGTAATGAGGAGGTAACATCACCAAGTTAGGTGAAATATGTTGATGTACTGTATTTGGTAAGGGAACAATGCTTATATCACCTATATTATTGTGTGAAAAGCAATAGAGTATACTCTTGTACTAATATAAATTCGTACCAAATAAATAAATGTCTACAAGGCTGTGTGGTTTTGGTTAAGTTTCCATCGCAATGGGATCGCATTTTATGGAGTGTGGCATGATAAAAAACAGTAGTCAGGTTAGGGATCTCTTACCTGTTTAGAATATTTTTCGCTTCAGGTGAGCGCTTTCTCGTTGAATTTTCGATGTTTCTCACCAAAAGCAAAGGTTTCAGCAAAAAAAAGTTGAAAATCAGTTGGGTTCTGGGGGTGTGGTGGGTAAAAAAGCGGTTGGGACTGGGCGGGTTAAGGCTAGCCATGGGTGGTTTGATCACTTCAAGATGCACGCTAATCTGCACCACGCTTAAGATGTATGGTATGGCGGCAAGTGCGGATATGGTGGCGGCAGCAGCGTTTCCTGGCAAGCTGAAACACATCATTGCGGAGGGTGGCTACAGTGTGGTGTTGAATTTTGACGAGACTGGGCTGTTTTGGAAGAGAATGTCCTCAGAGACATTACTTGCAACAGAGGAAAAGTCTATGCCAGGGTTCAAGGCCTCGAAGAACCAGCTTACACTGCTGCTGGGGGGCGATGCCAAGGGCAACCTCAAGTTGATGCCACTCCTTGTCTATCACTCCAAGAACCCCAGGGCTCTGGTGGGATATGTGAAGGAAAATTTAGGGGTGATGTGGAAGTCTAACAAGAAGGCTTGGCTGACTTCTGACATCTGTTCATCCTATTTTCACTCCTACCTCTCTCGTGTCCTCAAGTGGTATGCCTCCACGGAGAATTTGGCAAACAGATTCCTCATGGTGGTAGACAACACACCTAGCCACCCTCCCACGATGAAGGATTGGGAAAGCAACATTGAAGTGGTGTTCCTGCCCCCCAACACCACATCGGTGTTGCAACCCATGGACCAAGGGGTGATCACGACGTTTAAGGCGTATTACCTCCACCACGCTATGCAGCAGTTAGTGAGGCCCTGTGACAGTGACAACAAGACGACAGTGCAAATGTTCTGGGAATACTACAATATACGCCACGCCATAGAGAACATCACTGCAGCGTGCCGGGAAGTTAGCCAGCCCACCATGAATGGTGTGTGGTGGAACCTGTGGCTCCTTCACCGGCTTCCCCGAGGGCATGCAAACTCTTCCATTGCATCAGGAAATTGTTGAAATGTTTCTTGAGGCGAGCTTTGGGGAGGATGTGGAGGAGGTCCTGGGAAGCCACAGAGAGGAGCTTTGCAGTGAGGAGCTCCTCAATATGAGATTCATCGGGTATACCAGGAGGCACAGGAGCAGGGGGTTGCCCCTGATGTGTGAGCCCTCAGTATGAACATGCTGAGGGAGATAGCGATCAAGCTGGATGAGGTCATTGTGCTTATGGGCACATGTGACCCTCTCCCAGCATGAAGTAGGGATGCAGTTGATCAGCATGAGGAGGGGTTGAAGGTGTATAGGACGATGTTTGGGGAAAAGAAGCAGGCGGCCAGGCAGACTACAATCACTGCTTTCTTCTAACAGGCCCCCACCATGCCACCAAACCACAAAGGATCTCCCCAGCCATTGACCAGCAGAGAAACACCCAGGGCCTCCTTCCACCAAAGATGTGCTCGGCCACTAGTGCCGGACCTAACATCCAGCCGATCCCTGTCTCTTGTGTCACCTGTGTCTCCGCTCCAGCACTTCACTACTACATCGCTGCCTTCCTCACCCCAGCCTCCATCCCCCACACCACTTCAGCCACTGCCTCTGTCTCCCTCACCACGATGTGAGCCACTGCATCTTCCTCCATCGCTAGCTCATCAATCATTGCAGCGGTCTCCCTCGCCACCTCACCAGTCATGGTCATTGCAGGTGTCTCCCTCACCACCTCCTCTGTCATCGCATCGCACTCCACCACCACCCCCAGAGCCATCGCCACTGCCTGAGCCATCGCATCACACCCCATCACCACTGCCTGAGTCATCACAGCGCCACCCCCAGAGCCAGTGCATCAATCTCCTGCTACGATCACCCTACCTCGCCAGCCCCCCCCCCTCACCCTCCCTCAGAGATGGGGTTTGAGGGCTTTGAGGAGGAGGATTGAGTGGTAGGAAGCACACACGTCCACCAGCCTCGGGGGGAATAGCAAGGATGATGAGCATGACCGGACATGGACTTACAAGAAGTAAGTGATGAGAGGTGTTTGATATTTTCTAACCTGTTTTTTATGATTTCCATATTGTATTTATTGGTTTTAGTGAGTTATTTACAGGTGTTAGGCTTAGGTTAGCTTCCTTTTCAGGTGTTAGGCCATTTAGATTGGCTTTAAACATGTTTTGGGGCTCATTTGGGTGAGTTTTGGACTTGGTTGGGTGGGAAACCCAAGGCTGAAAAACACATCCCTATACTTTTACATGTTAAGTCTACCTCAGTATACTATACTCTGTCTAGTGATGAATTTTTACCTAACCAATACTTGTATGTATGTGTGTGTGTATATATATATATATATATATACAGCAAGCTCTCCTCGAACACGTGGGTCTTGTTCCAACCATGGCGCATTCGGTGTGAAACCACGTAAGTTTGAACTACTTATTTTGCTCCCTAGACCCCCCAGATGTGGTGTTTTGCTGTTATCTGTCATTGGTAATCAATATAAAACACTGTAAGTGGTTAGAAGGTTTATTTAATGTTATATCTTACAAATACAGTATTGCACAGCAAAACTTCAACATACAAATACGTAAACACAAGGCAACATTCCAACATTGATCAGTTTCAGGACAATTCGCCATCAAGTCAGTTTGCCATCACAACAATAACAAGACAGTTCGCTGTTATTAATAACGACAGCTATGGTTACGCTAGAATATCATTCAAAGGCGACTACAGCAAGGAGGAAACAAGTTAATTATTGACTAAAGGTGCAACTAATAAATGATATCCAAAGCCTATGCTGTTGAACATAGACTTTGATGAATCCCCCTGAAATATAGTTAAAGTATTCATAAATTAATAATAAGTATATATATAGAATGACGGGGAATCGTCCAGGGTGCGAATTGTCATGCCGGAATCGTCCATGTTTTGACAGGGAATTGTCTGACGGCGAATTGTCTCAGAACCCGCCAATCGTAGGTAATCATATAAATCAGGTTATAGACTTTGATGAATCCTCCTGAAATATAGTTAAAGTATTCATTAATTAATAATAAGTATATATATATAGAATGACGGGGAATCGTCCAGGGTGCAAATTGTCCTGACAGGGAATCGTCCATGTTTTGACAGGGAATTGTCTGACGGCGAATTGTCTCAGAACCCGCCAATTGTAGGTAATCATATAAATAAGGTTAATTGGTTACGAGGCTTTGTTTAATGCTTTAACTTTATTTAAGTGCATTAACTTACCAGTACATACCAGAACAGTAAATATTTAACTTACAAATACAGTATTGTGGAAAAGCAGTACTGCAAATCTTTAACGAACAAACAAAAAAGGCAATATTCCAACGCCTATCAGGTAAACTGATCATAGGACTTTATTTCTTGCTTTAACGTTATTTGATAGTACTTTAACGCATATAAACTTACCAGAACAGTAATATAAATATTTAACTTACAAATAGAGTACAGTACTGTGGAAAAGCAGTACAGTGAATCACGTGATCACATGATCAAAACAAACCTTATGCGCTGCTCTGATGTTCGAGGGTTTGGCCTTTCAAATGCTTCTCTTGCGGAAATTTATAGTTTTCTTAATGGTTCTTTAATCTTAGGTTGTCTTATACGTATCCCAGCACTTACCGCGTATAATAGCGAGTGTGTTCGGCGAGAACTCGTTTGGGGGGGTAGCTTCCTATATGTATATTTATCCATCTATCTATCTATCTATCTATCTCTCTCTATATATACAGTAAACCCTTCATAAGCCGAACTATATGGGGCTCTACCCTGGTTCGAATTACCGAATTTTCCGTCTTACCGAATTTTCACCCCCCAAAATTGCTAAATTGCCGAATTTTCACCCCCCAAAATAGCTAAATTACCGAATTTTCACCCCCCAAAATTGCTAAGACAATAACTATTACTTGTCCTTTCAACACTAATTTAAAGATGCATATATAAATAAGTTATGACAAAAAACAATTTAGTGCATTTAATATATCTTTAACCCCTTCAGTGCTGGGTGTATTTTCATTTTGTTCTTGCTACCACCAGACAATTTTAGTCAGCGTAGGTTGGATCTGTGGAAGTGCATGGGGTTGGTACAGCCTTCGTTAGCCCCTTCAGTATGTAAGTCCAGTCCTGAGTGCCATAAAATCGGCTGGAGGAAGCGTAAATAAAGTAGAAATAGACGTCACAGTACTGAAGTGATTAATTGGTGGAAAATCATTCACAGAGGCAGTACAGACTGTCGGCAGCGTGTGTTGGAGATGGATTTTCACCCCCAAAAATTGCAAAAACAATACTTATTACTTGTCTTCTTAACACTAAAGTAAAGGAGCATATACAATGTACTAATTAACAAAGAAAGACAAAAAAGAAAGAATTCAGTGCACATAATTTGCCTTTCGTTAGAGGCAGTAGATTCGTCGGCAGTTTGTTTTGTTTTGGAGACGGAGGTGTTGGAGGTGGTTGAGTTCACACTTGAATGTAAATTCTAAACAGTACCCAGTCTTTATTTCACTCTACATTAAGAACTAAACTTAAATGTAATCACTGTAATAGACTGCAGTGTAACACCCTTCGTTATAGGCAGTAGATTCATAGTTGCCAACTTAGCGCTTTTCGCGCTAGATCTAGCGCTTTTTCATCATGCTTAGCGCCTTTTTTTCGTGTATCGCGCCTTGGCGCATTTTTAGCGCTTTTTACCTATTCTAGCTCCAATTTTGGTGCCTTTTTCATGTTTTCCGGTCGTCAACGAGTCCTGACTCTTAGGTAATTATTATTTTGATATTTTATTTTGATATTAATGAAAAAGAAGCAATAATATCAGAGACGACACTACTTTTGAAGTTTTGACGGGTGCAGTTCCTGTACAGTTTGTGGACGTGCCTTTAGACTCCCTTGAGGCTTGACTTTGTCCGGTTCAGTTCCCGTCCACCCATACAACCGTGGATACCGTGCGGAAGACTGTGACTGTCTCGGTTATTGAAGGGGAGTAGGCTACATAGTAACAGTAGTAATTATACTAATTAAGTACGTTGTTCGTTCCCCTGCGGTGTGCACCACTCAAACATTTAAAATGAGCAAGAAATACACACAGCATTTTAGAAAAGAGTGGCTAAGTAACCCCAAGTATGAAAAGTGGTTGATGAAAATTGAGGGAGATGAAACGAAGTGTCTCTGTAAATACTGTCATTGTCCACTGTCAGCTAAATTAAGTGATATTGAGAGACACAGAAATACAACAAAACACAAAAAAGCAGAAGAACCGTTCAGTGGCGAACGACAAACTTTCATGAATTTTGAATCAGTAAGTAACGATGTATGAGAAACTGAGGGTTGTGTGTCGCTTTTCGTAGCCGAACATTGCTCATTACGTGTGGTAGATCACTTAAGTGAGCTTTGCAAATCATGCTTCAAAGATAGCAAGGCATGCAAAAATCTCAGACTGAAGAGGTCGAAGTGTAGTGCTATTGTATGCAGTGTGCTAGCCCCCCATTTCAGTGGTGACCTGAAAGCTGATATAGGTGACAGGAAATTCAGCCTGTTAATTGATGAAAGTAACGATATATCTGTTACGAAACTTTTGGGCATTGTGATAAGGTACTATTCTGAGAGTAAGAGAAGGATTGTAGTTACTTTTTGAGATCTCGTTCAACTGACTGCATGTGATGCGGACGGAATATGTGATGCTGTGAAGAAATGTTTGCAAAATCATGGGCTACAGCTGCAAAGATTAATTGCTATCGGAACTGACAATGCATCGGTCATGACGGGTATCAACAATGGTGTATATGCTAAACTGAAATGTGAGGTTCCCCATTTGAAATTAATCAGGTGCGTTTGTCATTCGTTACAGCTTGCGGTATCTCATGCTGCAGCCGAGTGCCTCCCTAGGAATTTAGATTTCATGATAAGGGAAACGTATAATTGGTTTTCTCACTCGGTGATTCGACAAGCTAAGTACAAGGAATTGTTTTCTGTGATAAATGATGGCCAGGCTCCTCTGAAGCTAATACAGCTAAGCCAAACACACTGGATGACCATTGTGTCAGCCATTGTCAGAATTTTGCAGCAATGGGATGAACTTAAGACTCATTTTGAGATCGCAAGAAGAGATGAACGCTGTTTCACGGCTCAACTTCTTTACGAAATGTTTGATGACAAGAAGAACTATGTATTTCTAATTTTTCTGAAGCACATCCTGGGAGAAGTTCAGTCTGTGAATAAGAAGTTTGAGTCGGAGGTACAAGATCCAACTAAATTGCTTAATGACCTTGTTTCTCTTGTGGATTCTATTACCGCAAAGATTGTAATTCCTGGAAGGAAACTAAAACTAGGTGAATTGTTGCAGAACTACTTAGATCCCCATCCCTACTTAGGGTATGAATTTGAAAAGGAAATGAAGCAGTGCAAATTTCCCCAGGAAAGGGAAATTCGTGAAAGATGCATACAGTTTGTCTTAGAACTTTCACAACAGCTTCGCCAACGCTTACCAGACAATGTTGAAGTGCTAAAGAAAATGACAATGCTGAGTGTAAATGAATGTCTAAACCAAATCAAGCCTGGAATACTAGAACTAGCACAGATGTTTGTTACTAGTGAAGAAATTTTGACGCATAGATTTCCATTGGAAAAAACCACTACATATCATGGAATCATACCTCAAACACCCTAGACCTCTGGGCAGAAATTGCTTCTTACCGAGATGCATCGGGAGAAAATCCTTTTTGTGACCTTTCAGACTTGACTTTGACATTACTTAGCTTACCTCACTCAAATGCTGATGTCGAACGAGTGTTCAGTCACATGAACGTAGTGAAATCCAAACTTAGGTTGAATCTCAAAAGTTTAAATGCAATATTAACAATTAGATATGGGCTAAAACGACATGGATCTTCATGTCATAACTACAAATTGCCTCAGGAAGTACTGAAGAAAATTGGTACCTTGAGAGCATACGAATCGGAATCAACAAAGCAGCAACCAGGAACATCTAAAGATGAAGCTACTCTGTACAGCGAAGATGAAATTGGTGATTGGGAGTTGGCAGATTTAGAGTAATGGTGAGTAGTCTGGTTTAAAGATATTCATTTGCATATTATTTTCCTTAGAGACGTGAAAAATTCTTAATATGTTATGTTACATGTGTCCTGGTGAGTTTAGCGCTTTTTTTAGCGCTTTTTGAGGGTGAATCTAGCGCCATGCTAAATTTTCAGTTGGCAACTCTGAGTAGATTCGTCGGCAGTTTGTTTTGTTTTGGAGACGGAGGTGGTGGAGATGGTTGAGTTCACACTTTAACGTAAACCATAAACAGTACCCAGTATTTATTTCACTCTATATTAGGAACTAAACTTAAATGTAATCACTAATAGACTTCAGTGTAACATCCTTCGTTAGAGGCAGTAGATTCGTCGGCAGTTTGTTTTGTTTTGGAGACGGAGGTGGGGGAGGTTGGTGAGTTCACACTTTAACGTAAATTCTAAACAGTACCCAGTATTTATTTCACTGTATATTAAGAACTGAACTTAAATGTAATCACTGCAGTAGACTGCAATGTAACACGTTCTGTAATAATAGTACTGAACTTTAATCTTGATCACTACACTAAGTCACACGTGTACATTTTTTTTTTTTTTTTTTAGCTTCATTCCTTTACGACTAGAGGTGCCAGTATCACTTCTTTTATGCTTTGAACCTTCCATGGCAAGGCAGAAGGAAAAAGGAGAGCACTGCTCAGCACTAGATGATAGTAAGAATGGCGCAACTACGGTCTCCAAAAGCAAGCAGCTGACTGGCGCCACATGTCTGCCTGGCGCCATTTCTCCCCCTACTTTCACATTTTGGCCTACTTTCATACGTGGTCTCGGCCTGAGTTTGGCTAACCGAAGATTCCGTCTTCTAAAAGTTCGACTTATGGAAGGTTTACTGTATATATATACAGTAGGCGCGGAAAGTGCTGACGCCATCTTAAAAAAAGAAAACATTCTTGTGGTTAGCAAGGATAAACAAATAGATTAACACTCACCATTGAATTTAGTATTTACTGGTATTCCCCTTCACCTTTATTATCTACTTAAGGCGTCTGGGGAGACTGATGGCGTAGTTTTGCAGAGCAGACGGACTAAAACTGCTCCATAGCTGCTTGACTGCAGCCTCAAGTTTAGGCAAAGATGATGTGCCGCTTCATGTGCGCCCATAAATTCTCAATGGGATTGATATCTGGGCTGTTTCCGGGCCAGTCTCAAATAAAAGGAACCTCACAGTCTGTTAGCCACTGTTTCACTGACTTTGCAACATGTGCAGTGGCAGAATCTTGCATAAATACTCTTGCCTTGGTTTTATCAAAAGAGTCACTTAAAACATCACATAATAGCTCCAAATAATTGTTCTGGTTCACTTTTTCATTTGCAGGTAGAATTACCAACTCACCAACACCATAATATGTAAAGCAGCACCAAGCCGTGAGTGAGGCTGGGTATTTAACAAACTTGGAAGTGTACTTAGGATCCAGGGGGTCACTGCCTGGTTTGCGGTACACTCGTGATGAAGGGGTACCAGTGACAGTAAATTTTGACTCATCACTCCAAAGCACAGTTTTCCATTGCTCCTCACTCCAGGCAAGATATTTCTGACAAAAATTTACTTTCTTTTTCTTCTGAAGTGCAGTTAGCAGTGGTTTTTTACGAGCACAAAAACTCCTGTAGCCCAGATCGTTATGCAACAGTTGCTGCACACTTCTGACAGACACATCTGCCAGCAACTGTGGGTTCTTTTCTTTTAAATCCCATGCTGTTAGCCTTGGATCCTTGCTATCTTGCCTTGAGATCAGCTGACGGGTCCTGAACGTTGTCTTACGAGGTCTCCCAGGCTTGGGAAGTGGAGTGGGAGGAATGGCCTCCCCACTGTCCTTGAACCGCTTCACCAGTCTCTTTGCTGTCCTCAGTCTAACACCATCTGATTTGCAAGTAATGGGAGTTTGTGGCCATCTTTGTATAAAGTAATCACTTCCACACGTTTGTCCTTGCTTGTGGTTACTTTAGGCATGATGAGAATGTGGTAGGTAACCAAATAACTGTGTTATTTGAGTCAAAACATGCCCTCGTGGTGCATCACACACAGAGACAATCCTCCTCCTGTGGCTGCCCAAACATTACTAAGCTTGCTCCTGTGGTGCCAAACCTATCAAGCAGGGTTGCCAGCTCCCGTTGAAAAAGCGTCAGCTCATTTAGCATCACAGGGGAGGGTAGTATTGACCCTACTTCACTTAACACGAAAAAGAATGACGTCGGCAAAAGAGCGTCAATACTTTCCTCGCCTACTGTATATATGTAATGTTTAGGACGAGCTTACATATATCGATATATATATATATATATACAGCAAGACCTCACTATAACGGACTAATTGGGGCTCAGGCCGGTCCGAAATATGTGATTTTCCTACAAAAGCGACATCCGGACTTACCCCTGCGAATCCGAACTTTTTCCAATATATCAGACATTAGTTCAGATTGTATCAGTGGTTTTCACCACCATTGCAGTATTGTACTATGTTATACCTTCATACATTAATCAAATGGCATAATAATACTGTACTGTGTACTGAAAAACATGTCTTTTACTTGTCTAATTGTGGTGAACATAGCTGAAGTTGTCAGGCAGTCCAGACTGCTTTCTGGCTATATCGGACTTTTTCCGATATATGGGACTTTAGTCCGGTAGCTCCTCGAGTCCGATAAAAGCGAATTCCGGTCTACTGAAGTCCGTTATATCGAGGTTTTACTGTATATATAGTGAGTGTGTTTGGTGAGAACGTGTTTGGGGCGAGCTTGCTATATGTATATCTATCTATCTATATGTATATACTGTATCTATCTATCTGTCTATATAAATATGTATATATATATATATATACAGTAATCCCTCTAATATCCGAACGTCCAATAACCGGACATACTCACTAACCGGACATTCTGGGCTGCCCAACCCCCAAAATGAAAAAAAATCTGAGAAAAATCTATTAATTTTTAATTTTTTGGGGCCGCTTCAGTTTGAATTTCCCGCGCTCGCCGATCCCCTTTGTTTACACTCGTGACGCCACTATCGGTCGCCATTACCCACTCCCCTCCTCCCTTGTGAACAACTCCGAAAATGGTGGCTGAAGTGATTGCTTTTGTGGTGATAACCTACCTCCTACAGTGCTTGATACTGCTCTTCGCCTTCTTCATCATGTGTGTGATGATAGCCCTGCCTCCTGAGAAGAGGAAAAGAGTGGTTCTGACTCTGGAGAAGAAGAGGCAGATATTGGACAAGGTGGACGCCGGATGGTCAACAGGGCGCATCTTACGTGAGTTCAACCTCCCTCACTCCACCTTGTTTGATATCAAGAAGTCCCGAGACAAACTACAGCAGTAAACGGCTGATTTCGCATCGAAGACTAGACGAAACGTGCAGAGGAAGGTGATGTTTACTCCCAAGTATGCAGACATCGACCGCTCCACATTGATTTCGTATCGACAACAACGTACTGCTGGTGTGCTGGTACGTGGAACGTAGCTGAAAGCTGCTGCTGAGAAGTTCACAAGGCTCCATGGATCGTCACTAGACCACACGGGAATTTACTGTTGTGTACAGTGCAGTGAAGTGATGTTATTCCAGTTATAAAAAAAAAAAACCTTGGTGAAAGTGTTGGTGAGAGGTGCTGGTGATTCTCAAGTGGAAAGGTGTGTCAGGTGCAATGTCTTCCTGTCAGAGTCTGAGATGATAGAGTGGGTTATTACATCAGGACGGCCGCTTTTTGTTCGTAAGTACCCTAACTTCATGCCTAACTTGTTTTCATCATGCTGTACATGTGTTAAAAAATTACCGAAAATGTTAATCATAATTTCCTGCTTGCCATTTAATTTTTCCATGCATGGTTCTTAAGCAAAACAGCTAGAAAAAAGGATGAAGCAGTGAATTTCATGTCCGGTCCTAACCTATGGTTACCATAAAGATTTTCATGCCTAACGTGTTTTCATCGTGCTGTACATGTGTTAAAAAATTACCGAAAATGTTAATCATAATTTCCTGCTTGCTATTTAATTTTTCCATGCATGGTTCGTAAGTAAAACAGCTAGAAAAAAGGTTGAAGCAGTTAATTTCATGTCCGCTCCTAACCTAACCTAACCTATGGTTACCATGAGGGGAGGCGGTAGCTCGATCGGTAGAGAGTTGGCTTGCAGTCCCATGGGACCCAGGTTTGAATCCTCGCTGGTGCAGGGAACAGTTTAAGGATTTGAATTTCATTAAATCAGGCTTTACCGATCTACCAGAAGACCCGCCGACATGTCGTAAAAATAACCCTGCTAATACCAATACACCAGTCCTGTATGAGACAGCCCTAGCATGTATTCAATATGGATGGTGGGTGTTAAGCACCGAAGTGGTGACATGTAGAGGTGTATGGTATGTAGGAGGACGACTGGGCCTTGATAGCAGGCTGTAAAGCCTATGCCCAGAGTCGGACACATGAAAAAAAAATATATAAATAAATAAAGATTTTCATGCCTAACCTGTTTTCATGATGCTGTTAATATGTTAAGAAGTTACCCTAAATGTTAATAATAATTTTCTGCTTTCAATTTAATTTATCCATGCATGGTTCTTAAGTAAAACAGCTAGAAAAAAGGTTGAAGCAGTTAATTTCATGTCCGGTCCTAACCTAACCTAACCTATGGTTACCATAAAGATTTTCATGCCTAACCGGTTTTCATCATGCTGTACATGTGTTAAAAAATTACCCTAAATGTTACTCATAATTTCCTGCTTGTTATTTAATATTTCCATGCATGGTTCTTAAGTAAAACAGCTAGAAAAAAAGTTGAAGCAGTGAATTTCATGTCCGGTCCTAACCTAACCTAACCTAACATATTGTTAATCATAATTTCCTGCTTTTAATTTAATTCTTTCATGCATGGTTATTAAGTGCACCAGCTATGAAAAAGGTTGAAGCAGCGAATTTCAGGTCCGGTCATAACCTAACCTAACCAAACCTAACCTAACCTAACCTAACCATTTTTCTGGTAGCAATTAACATCATTTACTGTATTTGATGCTTTGTATCCAATAATTTAGTGCATAAAATGTGAGAAAAGATGATTTCCATGTCCGATACTTACTTATACTATGCTGGCAAGTTCGAGCTCCTATGACTCACTCACCCCTAAATCATCATTTTTTGGTCAAAATTCAATAAATTTATGCTATGTATGCATTATTTATGTGAAAAGGGACCTAAATAAGTGCTATACATGTCCACTAGGGAGGTAGGAAGGTAGTTTTCTAATTTAGGTTAGGTTAGGTTAGGGTCATGAAAAACCAGTGCTGGAGCTTCAGGACCAATATCCAGACAAAACCAATATCCGGACACGCCTTTGGCTCTATTACGTCGGATATTGGAGGGATTACTGTATATATATAAATATAGATATAGATGTACAGTATATCTATCTATCTATCTATTGCCAAATGCCTCAATCCCACACAGGGTGGCCATAAACAAATCGCCTCTATGTCGCTCTGACCCCTGCCATTTCACTACCCCGCTCCCAACTCACACCCCCCTCTCTCATGTACCTCTCCACTCCATCCCTCCATCTCATCCTCGGCCTCTCGCCCCCTCCGCCACACTCACATACTCTCTCCTTGTCAGTCTCTCACTCTCCATCCTCTCCACATCCCCAAACCACCTTAACGTGTTTCACTTAACTCTTCCTATCACGTCCACCTCCACACCACAACGCTCCTTCACTTCCTCATTTGTTAGTCTGTCTCTCCATGTGACTCCACATGCTCCACTCAAATAACTCATTTCCACTGCTCTCACTCTTGCCTTCTGTCCTTCCAACACGGTCCAAGTTTCACTTCCAAATGTCAGAGTTGGTATCACAATACTGTCATGTAACAACTTTTTCACTTCCATGCTCACCTCCCTGTTTCTTATCACTGCTTTCAATGATCCAGCAATCTTCCTTCCCTGCTACACCATTTCAAGCACTTCACCCTCCAGACTTCCATCCTTACTCATCACACTACCCAAGTACTTAAATTCACTCACATTCTCCATATCCTCCCCATCCAACCTCACTGTACATTCACTGGCTTCACTCTCGAAGACCATCACTTTACTCTTTCCTACATTCACAGTATATGTATATGTATATATAATGTTCAGGGTGAGCTTACGTATACTGTATAAATATACATGGCCATGTACGTGGGTGCTCGCACCCAGGTAAGAGTGAATGGAGTTTTGAGTGATGAGTTTTCTGTGAATGTTGGTGTGCATCAGGGGTCAGTTTTGAGTCCCTTGTTGTTTATCATGGTGCTTGAAGCCCTCTCACATGACTTCAGAGATGGACTCCCATGGGAGATGTTGTATGCTGATGATTTGGTGTTGATTGCAGAGAATGAAAAGGAGGCGGAGGAAAGATTTAAGAAATGAAGAGATGGTATTGGGTACAAGGGCTTAAGGGTAAATGCAGATAAAACAAAAGTGATGATATCTAGGGTTTGTGGCGGTACAATCAGAGGAGAGGGAGAGTGGCCATGTGCAGTTTGCCACAAGGGTGTGGGAAGTAATTCCATATTGTGTAGTGTTTGTGATAAATGGGTGGACAAGAGATGTAGTGGTATTAGAGGTAGACTTTTAGGGAAGGCGGTAGCTCGATCGGTAGAGAGTTGGCTTGCGGTCCCGTGGGACCCAGGTTCGAATCCTCGCTGGTGCAGGGAACAGTTTAAGGATTTGAATTTCATTAAATCAGGCTTTACTGATCTACCAGAAGACCCGCCGACATGTCGTAAAAATGACCCCACTAATACCAATACACCAGTCCTGTATGAGACAGCCCTAGCATGTATTCAATATGGATGGTGGGTGTTGATAGCAGGCTGTGAAGCCTATGCCCAGAGTCGGACACATTAAAAAAAAAAAAAAAATGCTGATTTCATGTGTGCAGCGTGTCGGGGAGAGCAGGTGGAGATTGTTAGGCGTGAGAGGGTTGAACTTGCAGGTTAGTCTCTTGAGTGTGTGGAGGAGTTTTGTTATTTGGGAGACATGTT
>JAGKTI010006367.1:20858-41032 GCA_018397915.1 Birgus latro
GGTTTAAACGTACAGAAATGACAATGATTAGGTGGATGTGCAGTGCATCCCTGCGTGCATGACCTGGGGGGACTGGGTTTACGATGGAAGGGTTGAGAGGTAGGATGGGACTGGAGTGTATTGGTGTTGTGATGAGGACAGGTAGGATGGGACTGGAGTGTACTGTATATATATATATATATATATATATATATATATATACCGTTTTTGTCTCAAAGTTGCCTTCAAATATCCCCATGTGTCCTGGAGGCGAGACTAAGCTTGGGCCGCTTGGCTTCATTGAGAAGAAACTCTTATAAAGATGATCACCTCACTACTTGGCAACCATAGTTGTTTTCTACAGTATACAGACTTGATTTGTTGTAAAAATTTATGTATACTAGTGTATATATGCATCACATTATAGAAACACGCAAGTTCAAGAACACAAAACATTCGTGGGTTTGTTCACAGCTCAACTGGCCAACACTGTCAAGATATTTAGTAATTTAGCATCCACCCTACTCTAGTAAGCTTACGTAATGATCACTGGTGAACTGTTCGCTAACCTTCTGAAAGGCAATCATGACCATTTTGCTTCCCATCCATTTACTAACTAGCAATCATAATGGAGATATGCTGGCTAGTGAAACTGCTGAGTCATCAAAACAAACTTTCGTCACGTATGGAAATTCAGTCAGTCTGTGAGTGTATATATGCAGCAGATTTTAGAAAAACGCATGTTCAAGAACACATAAAACATTCACGGTTTGTTCACAGTTCAACTGGCCAATACCGTCAAGGGGTTTAGTAATTTAACGTTTAGCGTAGAACCTACTCTAGCAAGTTAACATGATCACTGGTGAACTGTCTGCTGACCTTCTGAAAGGCAGTCATGACCACTTTGCTTGTTACCCATTCACTTACTAGCAAAGCAGTCATACTGGAAGGATGCTGGCTAGCGAAACTGCCATCAAAATTGATTTTTGTCTCATATGAAAATTCAGTCACCCTTGTCGGGTTGGCTTCCCTTAGTGACATTTTGTTTTACGCCGAACAGGAGTATCGTAGAAGGATACAGTCATATTATACCAATAGCGAAAAACAGGAAAAACAATTGTAAAGTTAAACAGTACTCCCTGAAATTATAGCTTCAGTTTTTCAGCCAACTGAAGTACTTTAGCAATGTCCAAGCAACTCAGGGCACACCCAGTTACAATACTTTGTTATGAAAACAGGATGAAATTTACTGGGTAGCATAACTGATACTATCTATCTATTGCCAGATGCCATAATCCAGTAAGGGGTGGCCATTTAACCTTGAGTTATTTATTTTACAGGGAGGGGCACTAACCCTCCACCAACCCACTTGTTGACACGTAGGGAACACATATGGCTATGGTTATATGGTTACCACCCAGCATTGTAAATGGTTTCTTGACTTACAGGAAACCATTTGACTTGTCACTCAATGTAAAGCCACCTGTAAAGGAAAGAAAAGCAATAAGAAGTGACAGGAAAGATGGGAGGAATAGGAAGACAGGAGGGCAGGCACAGAAAAAGAATGATAAAGGCTAAGGAAGAAGTAGGCAGCACTACATCAAGTGAGTGGATGATGGTCACCACCACCTACCACTAATAACTGATACAATAACTGAAATAGCAGTGCCTGACAGGCATTCGTAACGGCATCCTCTAGTTTTGTTGTATTCTTAGTGGTCAGAATGATTGATACCGTTCACCCTCGGCATCTCTGCTGTCTTAGCAAAGCTGTCACGATGATCGGCGATGGCAATCAGACAGTAACATCCAAATAGGTTAGTTTTGGTTAGGTTCTATTGTTAAGTCGTTAGGCGATTTGGCCGTTTCCCAGTTTGAACGTTACGACCTCAGTAACTTACTGCCAAAACAACCAGAACCCTGAGGGTGTGGGTGTGAGTGTGGTGATATTTTTGGCAAATAATAAAGCCACTGGGTTCCCAAACTGGCTGATGTAAACGTTTCAGAGGCGAGCGAATGTTGCGTGTGGTGTGTACATGTGTGCGTGTGTGTGCATCGTAGCGACTAGGAGGCAGCAGTGTTACTAAGGTGTAACAATGGATGTTTCTACCATACTCAGTATGTTTTGAGATGAATGTCTGTTTATGGTAAATTTTGATAAGCGAAAAATGCATTTTTAATTGTTGATGCTGCAAGGCACACATAGCTGAATGAGGGAGTGATACTGAGAGAAGAGGGTATAGACAGCTGTCTACCCTGTTCCCAAACAGCCTCGCTGTATTGAATATCAGTTGTAAAACGTTGTAATTTTTTTGTTTAATGTGTATTTACAAGTGCTACACTTTTATATTATTTGTGGAGGTATTTAGAGATTAGTGACTGTGCAGAATTAATGATGGTAGTAGTCTGATATGACACTTGTCATGATAATGTGGGAAAAATTCCGTGAGGTATAGTGCATGACGGGGTTCTTTTAGGATAAATGACCTGATGTGAACATTCATTGTACTTTATTTTTGTATTCTGTTTGTGTTGTCTGTAATTTTAATCATCATACAAGCACTTGATCTGGAGATAAATAAAGTGTACTTCTACTTTTAATGTTCTTTATATTTTTGTCAGTGAATACTTGATGTAGTGCTGCCTACTTCTTCCTTAGCCTTTATCATTCTTTTTCTGTGCCTGCCCTCCTCGCTTCCTATTTCTCCCATCTTTCCTCTCACTTCTTACTGCTTTTCTTTCTTTTACAGGTGGCTTTACATTGATTGACAAGCCAAATGGTTTCCTGTAAGCCAAGAAACCATTTACAACACTGGGTGGTAACCATATAACCAAACCATACATGCTCCTTACGTCAGCAAGTGGGTTGTTGGAGGGATAGTGCCCCTCCCTGTAAAATGAATAACTCAAAGTCAAATGGCCACATCTTATAGGATTATGGCGTCTGGCAATAGATAGAATGAAAGAACAGATTTTATTGAATTCTCCCCCCAGTATCCCTGCTTGTCGTAAGAGGCAACTAAAAGGGTTGGTGGTGGGTTAGTGCCCCACCCCGTAAAAACAACTAACTAAAAATACGAACAGGAAGCCTCGGACCAGGACTGACCCAAAGTTGACGAAAAAGAAACGGACAAAGGACGAGGTAAAGATTGCGATCTGGAATGTAAGGGGTATGAATGATGAGGTGAGAGAGAGAGAGATTGTACAGGTGCTTGGAGAGTGCAAAAGTGGATATATGTGGAATAACTGAAACTAAACGGCGAGGTGAGAGTGTGAGAGAATGGGAATATGGATGGGGAATATGCGCGGGAGTGGGTGAGAATGAGAGGGCGAAAGAGGGAGTGTGTATTGTTGTGAGCAACAGGTGGAAGGAGAATGTAAGAGAGTACGGATCAGTTGGGTCAAGAATTGTGTGGGTAAGAGTGAAAGTTGGACTACAAATGTGAGCAATTGTGTGTGTGTATGCGCCAACTCAAGATCGTGTAAGTAGAGTGAGAGAAGAGTTTTGGACAAATGTGGAAGCCAGCTTGGAAAAGTTTGAAAGAAATGAGAGAGTGTTTCTGATTGGAGATATGAATGGAAAAGTAGGGAATGAGAAGGTGGATGGAGTGGTTGGTGAGTAGGGTGTGCCTGCAGAGATGGATGAGAATGGCAGTGATTTAGTGGACATTTGTGCTGGGAGGGGGTTGGTGGTAGCTAATACCCTCTTCAGGCACAAAATGATCCATATGTATACACGGTGAGTGGTGAGAAGAGAGGACGGTGGAATGAATGAACGGAAGGCAATGATTGACTATGTGTGTGTGGATGAAAGGATGAGAAGATGTATAATGGATGCAACAGTATATGGAGGTTGGGGGAGTGGACTTTCTGACCACCACTTGGTGGTGGCCAGAATCAGAATCCAAACAAGATGGAGGAAGAGAAGAAGTGAAGGACAGGAGGAAGTATTTGTTACAAGGAGGGTAGAAAAGTTACAAGAGGATGGAATAAAGGTTGAATATAAAAGGGAAGTGGAGGAGCGATTGGATTAATATAGATTGGAGCAGATGGGGGACGTAGAAGGTGTGTGCAAGGTATTCACAGAAGAAATCTGTGCAGCATGTGAGGTGGTGTGTGGGGTGAAGAGAAGACGAAAGGGGGTTCAGGGAACAGCATGGTGGACTGAAGAGGTCAGAGGCTGTGGCACAAAAGAAGAAAGCGTATAATGAGTGGATGAGGAGCAGGGGCGACGAAGAAGCTGAGAGACGGACGAGAGAGTTATATGTAGTGAGGAGGAGATAGGTGAAAAGATTAGTAAGAGAGTGGATGAGGAATTTGGAAGGAATTTGAGTGCAAAGTGGAGGGAATGTAAGAAAATGTTCTGGAAGGAGGTGCCAACGAAGTCAGTGGGGGTGTGAAAGATAAAAATGGTAGATTACTAGTGGAGAAGGGAGAAAAAGCAAACAGATAGAGAGATCACTTTAATGAACTGTTGAACATAGAGAATGAAAGTAATGCAAGTATAAGTGGCTGGAGAATGGCAGGGAGAAGGAAGGTTGTGAGAAGAGAGGAAGAAATCACCAGGATGGAAGTGGTGGAAGCAATGAAGAAAGTTAAAATGGGGAAAGCCCCAGGAATTGATGGAATGTGTGGTGAAATGCTGAAGCATGGGGGAGAGATAGTAATAGAATGGATGTGGAAGGTTTGCAGATTGGCTAGGGAGGAGGGTAGAGTCCCGGAGGATTGGAAGTCAGGTATAATTATTCCCCTGTACAAAGGAAAAGGGGAAAAAGCAGTGTGTGGTAATCATAGGGGCATTTGCCTTCTCAGTGTAATAGGAAAAGTATATGGTAGGATACTTATTGATAGAGTTAGGGAAATTACTGAGGAATTAGCTGGAGAAGAACAAGGAGGTTTTAGGAAGGGAAGAGGTTGTGTAGACCAGATATTCATTCTTAGATCCTTAGTGGAAAAATTTCTAGAGAAGGGCAAGAAGTTGTATGCAGCCTTCATGGATCTGGAGAAAGCATATGACAGGGTGGATAGACAAGGTTTGTGGAAGGTATTAAGAATATATGGAGTGGATGGGAAGTTGTTGAAGGCAGTGAAGAGTATGTATGAGGGTGCTAAGGCTGCAGTGCGGGTGGATGTCAAACTGATTGAATCTTTCCATTTGAAGGCTGGATTGAAACAAGGATGTGTCATGTCTCCATGGTTGTTCAATCTGTATATGGATGGGGTTATAAAATAGATACAAGGTCGGGCATTGGATGTTGGAGCGGCCCTAGTGAGAGGGCAGTGTTTGGAAACTCCCTGTACTGTTGTTTGCAGATGATACTGTGTTGTTGAGCGAAGACGAAGGGGAGCTTCAGGGCCTGGTAGATGAGTTTGGGAGAGTGTGTAAGAAACGGAATCTAAAGGTGAATGTAGGGAAGAGTAAGGTGATGGTCTTCGAGAGAAGTGAGGCCAGTGAATGTACAGTGAGTTTGGATGGGAAGGATATGGAGAATGTGAGTGAATTTAAGTACTTGGGCAGTGTGATGAGTAAGGATGGAAGTCTGGAGGGTGAAGTGCTCGAAAGGGTGCAGCAGGGAAGGAAGGTTGCTGGTTCGTTGAAAGCAGTGATAAGAAACAGGGAGGTGAGCATGGAAGTGAAAAAGTTGTTACATGACTGTTACATTACAGTATTGTGATACCAACTCTGACATACAGAAGTGAAGCTTGGACCCTGTTGGAAGGACAGAAGTCAAGAGTGAGAGCAGTGGAAATGAGTTATTTGAGAGGAGCATGTGGAGTCACATGGAGAGACAGAGTAACAAATGAGGAAGTGAAGGAGCGTTGTGGTGTGCTTGAGGACGTGATGGGAAGCGTTAGGAGAAACACGTTAAGGTGGTTTGGGCATGTGGAGAGGATGGAGAGTGAAAGACTGACGAGGAGAGTGTATGTGAGTGAGGTGGAGGGGGCGAGAGGGAGGGGGGAGGCCGAGGATGAGATGGAGGGATGGAGTGGAGAGGTATATGAGAGAGGGGGGTGTGAGTTGGGAGCATGGTAGTGAAATGGCGGGGGACAGAGTGACATGGAGGCGATTTGTTTGTGGCCACCCCGTGCGGGATTAAGGCGTCTGGCAATAGATAGACAGATAGACTGATACATATTAATTTTATTTTGAAGATGAACATTCTCAGATTACTGTTTGAAAGAAATCATACCTCACAAACATAAACAGTGTTGAGATGGCCTCATAGATCGAAGTCATGATTTGTTAAGAAAAGTTTTTGTCTTCTTTTCTCTTTTCCTGTACCATTCTTTGTACATAAAAGAAGAAACCAAAGGCTGATGAGCAGTACTGAATATATTCTGAAAGATGAGGGTGTATCTAAGTGATAATGGCTCATATCAGTCATGTTTCTGAAGAAGGGGTTTTGTTTTCCTGTACCATTCTTTGTACATAAAAAAAAAGAAACCATAGGCTGATGAGCAGTACTGAATAGATTCTGAAAGGTGAGTGTGTATCTGAGTAGTAATGGTTCATATCAAGAAACCTTACCGCAGTCTTGGGTGGGGCAAACTTTTTTTTTTTTCACAAAATTGCCCTGTCAGAATTAGGGTGCGTCTTTCACAATGCTGCTTCTTGCATGCCACTACATACAGTTACATATTTGTTGTCAGTTTTGTGGTTTGACTGCTGGCACCTTTTGATGATTTCCTGTAAGTGTGGGAAAGGAGAGAGGTGTATGAATGAAACGTGTTCTATGAGGCAAGCAGTCTTCAGTGTAAAGATTGGGTTGTAGTGTCTTTTGTTGCCATATGGAATTTGGTGCTTATCTGTTAAATATGAGCTTGTTAAATTGTCTGTTCCTTTTGATAGTGGTGATGGGTGTGATGCTTAGTGTGCTGAAGTGTTGTTCTGCTTCTTTGGTGAATTTTGTACTGTTTGCTTTCCTGTATTCTGTGTAACTGATGAGTGATTGCTGTTGTCTGGAGTGTATTCTTGTGGTGGTGATGATGTGGAGGCAATCTAAAGGGAGTTTGGGTTCCACCTGCCAGGTGGGGGTGTTTAAATGTATGCGTGAACAGAATATGATGTCTGGGGAGAAGGGAGAGTGGAGCTCTTGGTGTGGGATGTAGGTGTATTATGAGGTGTCATGGAGATTGAATGTGTTGTTGAACTGTGTTGCACTGTTGAGACCTCGTCAGTTGTCTTGATTATTTTCATTTTATCATTGTATTTCCCAGCACTGATAGAATTAGGTGTTTGTATTTGGGTAAAAAGCTGAGGGTTGTATTGCGCTGGTATGACTTGGGAGGTGCCGGGGATGTAAATGGGTGTGATGCTTAGTGTGCTGAAGTGTTGTTCTGCTTCTTTGGTGAATTTTGTACTGTCTGCTTTCCTGTATTTTATGTAACTGATGAGTGATTGAAAGCAATGATAAGAAACAGGAAGGTGAGCATGGAAGTGAAAAAGTTGTTACATGACAGTATTGTGATACCAACTCTGACATATGGAAGTGAAGCTTGGACCCTGTTGGAAGGACAGAAGTCAAGAGTGAGAGCATTGGAAATGAGTTATTTGAGAGGAGCATGTGGAGTCACATGGAGAGACAGACTAACAAATGAGGAAGTGAAGGAGCGTTGTGGTGTGGTTGAGGACGTGATGGGAAGCGTTAGGAGAAACACGTTAAGGTGGTTTGGGCATGTGGAGAGGATGGAGAGTGAAAGACTGATGAGGAGAGTGTATGTGAGTGAGGTGGAGGGGGCGAGAGGGAGGGGGAGGCCGAGGATGAGATGGAGGGATGGAGAGGAGAGGTATATGAGAGAGGGGGGTGTGAGTTGGGAGTGTGGTAGTGAAATGGCAGGGGACAGAGTGACATGGAGGCGATTTGTTTGTGGCCACCCCGTTCGGGATCAAGGCGTCTGGCAATAGATAGATAGATAGACCAGAGTTGACACTGACTTTTTAATGTCTTATGGGGATGTCTTTCTAGGGAATGGATATTTAGATGTAAGTGATGAGGCCTCCTCCATGGCATTGCACATGTGCATCTGTTAGAATGAAGGCCATTGGCATTGAGTAGTAGTAGTAGTAGTAGTATTTTATGTTCTGTGTTCAAGGTGGTGCACATGTAGTGTGGTTCTGTTGTAGGTGTAGTGTTTGTGTGCTGCAACTTGGCTGTGGTCACAGTGGTATTGAGTAGGGTTGTTCGAAGGGGTGGGGAAATTGTGTTTGGTGTAACAGAAGGAGTGTTTCTGGAGGTGTTACCCCTCTCACATATCCATGTGCACTGGTGTTATATGGTATTTAAAAGTGTATTGCATGTGGTGTGGAGCCTTCTTGTCAAGAGTTACATCGAACAGATGCTCGTATTCATCTGGTACTTGTGATGCATAAGGGGCAAACCAGGCAGATGTATTATGTTTGACACCCAGAATTGCTCTCAGTATCTCCAGCTAGTGTGAGGAGGAGGGAAATGACTGCCAGAAAGGAATTTCCTATTTCGTAAAACATGGCATAAGGAGCAGCCACCGACATGCAGGAGACAGCACTTTATCCTCCTTGCAGGACACAGGGCCAGATGATGAAGTTCTGTTTCCAGGCAAGACCTCTATCTACTTCTCCCCACCTTGGGCAGTGGTGGCACCACTTGAAGGCTCTTCTCCACTGCCTGTTGGAGAGAGGGAGAGACATATGTGGGGACAGGATAGCCTGGAGGCAGTTCTGCCATTGTCCTCCCCTGTCAGGGAGTTTCCAGGAGGGAGGAAGGCTTCAGAGATGATGCATTCTGCTGTGTTGAGGATTTTATTTTTTTTCTTATACTCACCTTAAATGCCTTGATTGAATGGCCTGGAAAGGTACCCTATGCTTCTGATGGTACAATAAAAGAATGACTGATAGATATGTGGAACTCTAACTGTTGCAAGGATGTTGGTGCACCAGGTTTTGAAACTGGTTAACTTACACATCCCATTCTTGGTAGGGTTAAGATACTCAACAACAAGTTTTACAATTTCATCTTCTTTCATAGCTGACTGACGTGCAATTTAAATTAAATCTTGGGAGTTCAAAAAAATTATTTTTATTTATTTATTTAATTTTTGGTGGCTGTGGTGCACAGGGGAGTTACTGTCATTGGTGAAGAATCAGCCATTGTCATATTTGATTAGCACTTCTCATTTAAGGCACAGAACTTAAGAGGTAATAATTTTGCCCTACATTAGTTCACTGGTTAGGTTAGTTCTTATTATCAGTCTATATATTTGCAGCTACTACATGTGTACTCAGTTAGACATGGTAGATTATTTTCAAGTTGCAGTTGAGTTGACACTTTTGACAGACTATGCATTTCATTCCCTAATGGGTAGCATTCTTTTGGTACCCCAGACCCATACTTGCCACCACTTCGATACTAATACTGGATCACCTATACGGGATAGTAGTGGAACATGATGGCATCAGTGGGTGCATGAAAGAGCAGAGAAGACTTTCCAACAAAAATTATTGAGCTGTTCCCTGACTCATCCAGAATCAGTTATAATCCTGTGATCAGCAGACCAGCCCTTTACCACTTGACTGCCACTTCTTACTGTATAATGATTTCAGTTTTGAAATATAATTAGGTACAGATGTTCTCTTCTGATATCACATAATTGACCTTTCAGCCGATCGCGAGAGTATCAGCTGAATGATTCGGCAGCATATTACTTGAATGCCCTCGACCGCATCGCCCGGCCTGGTTATATACCTACCCAGCAGGATGTACTGAGGACCAGAGTCAAAACAACCGGCATTGTAGAAACTAATTTTTCTTACAAGGGTCTTAATTTCAAGTAAGTAAAGAAGAAAGAACTATTGTCATTGTTTTAAACATAGGCTTATTTGAACATGAACCTGCTGGACTGCAGGCTGAAGTTTTCCTTCCTGCAGTCCACCATCCTCCCTTCAGAGAATAGGGAGGGAGTTCAGGGACATTTGTAAAACCAGCAAGCAGAGTTAGCCAGTTATATCGATGTAACCCTCATCAATAGCAGAAAGGACTGTAAATGATGTGTGTTCTGTAGAAACTAAATTTACAGTTTTGTATAGTTTGCTATTGTAAATTATTGATTTTATTGGTTGTATGTTATATGAATGCCAATGTAATTTCATTAAAAAAAAAAAAATACTGTGCATTTAAGATACAGTCTTTGAAAACAGTAACATTTATAATCTCAGTGGTATAAGTGAAGTAGTTAAGTGGATTAATATTTCTCAAGTGCTAGCAAGCAGTTCTCTGTGAATAACTAATAATATGTTTGCTTTATATTGTTGCCTCCTTTGGATGTTTTGACCTTGACTGATCACCTCTACTTATTCAGCCACGGCAATCTGTGTTCAAGAGTAATGTATTGAATCCTGTTGTCTCCAGTTACAAGTTATCAGCTTTCTTTTATTCTGATGCAGTATTTTTATAATGCAATGAAGTAGAACAGTATTTTCAAACATTTTTTTATATTTACATTTTATTTTCAAATGGATGATTTCTTAGTACTGTAGTGTACAAATAATAATGTGTAAAGCCTTATACTCCTCATCATTTCATTTGCACTTCCATCATTTTTCATTATATTGCAGTTATAGTACAGAAAAGTATTATTTAAAATTAATAATTTAGAAAAGTATACTGTTACATATTTTTTCAGTTTTATTTATTGTTATGTAAGAAATATATTGATTATGTTAGTGACTGTTTAAAGGAGAATCTAAGAATAGCAACCCTCTCATCAAGTGGTGACTTCTACACTGTGGACATTCTGTAAGGAAGCCCCTTTCCCAGTTCCTTAACTTTTCATCCATCCATCCATCATCCAATCCTATGTTGTTGCTTCCCCCCCATCCCCCCCCAAACTCATTTGATTCAGTCATGCATATCTTCACTCACTCATTATTTGCACATTGCTAGAGCTGTTTTAGTTAGTACACCCAACCCTCAGCTATCGCGGGTTCTGCTATAGTGTTTTATCGCTATTGCGCCTGTATAAAAAACCTACCCAAATACCATTATCACGCACTAAATGCCTGCTATCACACACCAGAAGCATTAAAAAATTTCAAAAAGGCCGGGTTCTGACGCTCCACCCAGCCAACAAAAGATTCACTCGGTGATTGGTCGCGTGACGTCAGCGCCAGCAGAGCGCTGACTGCCTGCCTGGCCGAGTCTCTCCCGCCACCCGCCAAGCCATTCAGCTCGTCCTCAGACTGCGAACAGTGACAACGAGAACAATAACCTTTTTTGTGATATTACCATAGCCAGATAACTCAAACTCAAATGGCCACCCCTTACTGGATTATGGCATCTGGCAATTGATAGATAGATCACCCATAACTGTCTTCATTAATGATGGCAAATTGTCTTGTTATTGTTGTGACGGCGAATTGTCCCGAAACCATCAGTCCTTCCTGACAACTTCATATAGCTTTTATTTTTTCTTTATTGTTGATGACTAATGACTTTGAAAAATAGTTTCACTCCACATTTTTTTTTTTTTTTTTTTTTTTTGATGGGCTTCGAAACTTATTCCTCGCGAAATATGCGTGATGCTAGATGGCCATCAAAAGGGATAGTAAGTTCTGTTTCTTATTAACCCTCCCCGTAAAAGAAATAACTCAAAGTCAAATGGCTCCCCCTTATGGAATTATGGCATCTGGCAACAGACAGACAGATAGATAGATCACCCATAGCTGTCTTCATTAATGACGGCGAATTGTCTCGTTGTTGTGACAGGGAATTTGACGATGGCGAATCGTCCCGAAACCATCAGTCCTTCCTGACGACTTCTTTATTTTTTTCTTTATTGTTGATGACTAATGGCTTTGAAAAATAGTTTCACTCCACATTTTTTTTTTTTTTTTAATGGGCTTCGAAACCTATTCCTCGCGAAATATGCGTGATGCTAGATGGCCATCAAAAGGGATCGTAAGTTCTGTTTCTGATTAACCCTCCCCGTAAAAGAAATAAAGTCAAATGGCCACCCCTTATGGGATTATGGCATCTGGCAACAGACAGACAGATAGATAGATAGATCACCCATAGCTGACTTCATTAATGACGGCGAATTGTCTCGTTGTAGTGACAGGGAATTTGACGATGGCGAATCGTCCCGAAACCATCAGTCCTTCCTGACGACTTCTTTATAGCTTTTATTTTTTTCCCTTCATTGTTGATGACTAATGGCTTGGAAAACTAGTTTCACACTGCATTTTTTTTTTTAATGGTCTCCGAAACTTATTCCTGGCGAAATATTCGCAATGCTAGATGGCCATCAAAAGGAATAGTAAGGTCTGTTTTTATTAAGCCTCCCTGTAAAACTAATAACTCAAAGTCAAATGGCCACCCCTTACGGGATTTTGGCATCCAGCAATAGATAGATAAATCACCCATAGCTGTCGTCATCAGTGACAGCGAATTCTCGTTATTGTTGTGACGGGGAATTTGACTTGAGGCAAATTGCCCTGAAACCATCAGTCCTTCCTGACGACTTCTTTACAGCTTTCCCCCCCCCCTTTATTGTTGATGACTAATGGCTTTCAAAAATAGTTTCACTCTGCATTTTTTTTTTTTTAAATGGGCACCGAAACTTATTCCTGGTGAAATATACGTGATGCTAGACCGCCATCAAAAGGGATAGTAAGTTCTTTTTTTATTAGCCCTCCCCGTAAAACAAATAACCCAAGTCAAATGGCCACCCCTTACAGGATTATGGCGTCTGGCAATAGATAGATAGATAGTACAGTATATTTCTAATTTGCATCCTTATTTTTAGACCATTATATGTTATTATGTGGTACAAAAAGGGTATCTTAGGGGTAAATAACGAGGTCATGGCACCAATTAGAATTATTACCATCAGTTGTTCAATTCGGCTGTTGCGTTTTCAGCTATAGTGCAGCCATGGCGGCACCAATTAGGCGTAATAGCCGAGGGTGGGGCGTACAGTAATTTTGCTTGTATGGTTTTGGTATTTGTGCAATAAATGTTATTTTACAGATGCAGTCAGGAAATAATTTATTTTCAAATGGTTTTATAATTTACATAATTTTCATTATTTGCTAACCTTAGATGTACAGTAATTAGTTGGTGCAGTACCAAAGTAAAAGCCTGCAGAAGCAGGAAGGTTTTGACATACCACCTGTAGTTTGTTAGCCGTAATCTTGTTGCAGTTGGATTCGGGAGTCTTCATAGACCTCTTCCTAAGTAATATATTTTGACACTGTGATGTGCTGGTCAGTAGAAAGAAACTCTAAATGGTGATTGAGTAAGTATTTTGGTGTAGTTTGCATATTACAAATTGATGTTTTATACTATTTATATCATTTTCATATGGTTATAGCTTGCATAGTAACAAAGAATATGGTGTAATCGTTTCGTTTCATTTCGTTTCGTTTTTGAAGGCTCCAACATGCTTGCATGCGTCGGCCTTGGTCACCTAATGGCGGCTCTCCATGCTGCTCGATCCCTGGCAGCCTCCTTCTTCAGTCCCTTAAAAGTCACACTTAATGACCTCGTCCCATGTCTTTCTCGGTCTACCCCTCCCAACCCCTCCCCCAATATTAACACCTCTCACCCTCCGTACCCAATTATCATCCCTCATCCTCTCCACATGTCCAAACCACCTCAGCCTACCTCTCCTCATCACAACACCAATACACTCCAGTCCCATCCTACCTCTCAACTCTTCCATCGTAAACCCGGCCCCCCGAGGCCTTGCACACAGGTACGCACTGCACATCCACCTAATCATTGTCATTTCTGTACGTTTAAACCTGCGAATATCCTCTTCCTTTACTGCCCAGATCTCACTACCATACAGCATCACACTCCTAACACATCCTGCATACAAAGACCCCTTAGCACATAAGGAGAGTCCTCTCAATGTCAGGAGAGGCAACAGCTCCCTGAACTTCTTCCAACCACTTCTCACCCTAGCAACCGAGCTAACTCCAGCCCCACCCTGTCTCCCAAATAACAAAACTCCTCCACACACTCAAGAGACTCACCTGCAAGTTCAACAAGTTCAACCCTCTCACGCCTAACAATCTCCACCTGCTCTCCCCGACACGCCGCACACATAAAATCAGCATCATCTCGCTGTCTACCTCTAATACCATTACATCTCTTGTGCACCAATTTATCACAAACACTGCACAAGATGGAATTGCTTCCCACACCCTTGTGGCAAACTGCACATGGCCACTCTCCCTCTCCTCTGATTGTACTGCCACAAACCCTAGATATCATCACTTTTGTTTTATCTGCATTTACCCTTAAGCCCTTGTACCCCATACCATCTCACCACTTCTTAAATCTTTCCTCTGCCTCCTTTTCATTCTCTGCAATCAACACCAGATCATCAGCATACAACATCTCTCATGGAAGTTCATCTCTGAAGTCACGTGAGAGGTCTTCAAGCACCATGATAAACAACAAGGGACTCAAAACTGACCCTTGATGCACACCAACATTCACGGAACACTCATCACTCAAAACTCCATTCACTCTTACCTGGGTGCGAGCACCCACGTACATGGCCGTACCCTAACCAGCCACTCTTCCAACCCTAGCTTTCTCATTGCCCACTTCACCACCTCTCTAGGGACTCTGTTAAAGGCCTTTTCCAAATTAACAAAAACAAAATACAATTCGCTTTTCTTTCCAATATATTTTTCCTGAAGCTGTCGAACAATGAATATGGCATCAGTGGTCCCCCTGCCTGGCATAAACCCAAACTGCATCTCATCGATATTCACTCTTTCTCTAATCATACCTTCTAGAACTCTCTCCATTACTTTCATTATCTGATCTAAGAGCTTTATACCTCTGTAATTTCCCCTTTCCAGGGCATCACCCTTCCCTTTGTACACATTTACAATAACACTCCTCAGCCAATCATCTGGGACAACACACTCATATATAATCATATTTATCAGGTCAGTGACTAACCTCACCCCATTATCTCCTGAGGCCTTCAACATTTCAGCAGTCAACCCAGACACACCTGCCGCCTTCCCCACCCGCATCCTGCCTATTGCCTGACTCACAGTTGCAGTGCCAATCAATGGCCAAGGGCCAAACTCTGGATCTGCTGGCTCCAAATCTTCTCTATCCCAATCAAACTCCTCATTCAACAACTGGCTATAATGCTCTCTCCATGCATCTTTAATATCCTCACTGTTCACCACTACCCTTTTATTATCATTCTTCACACACTGCTCACCTACAATGTCCCGATTATCCCTCTTCACCTGATTTGCCACCCTAAAAATCATATTTTTCCTTTCTCTATGATTTAGATTATCAAGTAAAAGTTTCTGTGACTCAGACTTCGCCCTGTATACCTCCCTTCTAGCCCTGCGCTTGGCAGCCAAGTACTCCTCCCTGTTACCATCCTTCTTCCATTCCCAGAAAAGCCTTCTTTTCTCCTTAACTGCAGTTTCTACAGCCTCATCCCACCACCAGGTTAATTCATGTCTTGGTGGGCCTCTTGTCCAACCGCATATTGCATTGGTAACTCTCAAGAGGTTGTTCTTAAGGGCACTATACTGTTCATTAAAGCCTCTATCTATGGCTTCCTATTCAGCCACCACTCTCCTCATCTCACTATAAAAGGCATCCCTTACTGATTGGTTTCCCAGCTTCCATATTTTCCTCCTAGGTACATATGTCCTCCTCCTCATCACTCGTTCCTTAAGCACCATGTCACAAATCAACAGTTTGTGCTGCTGCACACACTCCTCGCTTCCTGTAACTGTAACATCCCTCACTAATCTCCTATCAACCCTCCTGACCAGAAAATAATCTGACTGCTGTTTCCCCCGGACTCGTACGTAATCAACCGGCTCATTCTTTTCTTAAAATGTGTGTTGCACACAATCATATCCATAGCCTCCCCAAACTCGAGTATTCTTTCCCCTTCTGCATTCCTCACACCATATGCACATCCTCCATGGACTCCTTCATAACCTTGAGCTGCTTCACCCACATGACCATTTAAATCCCCTCCCAGAACCACTACCTCATCATCACCCATACCACTTACTACACGTATTAAATCAACCCAAAATCTATCCCTCTCTGCGTCATCCAATCCTGCCTGTGGAGCATATGCCGATATAATAAATTGCTAAAGAGGAGGTGTTATGAAAACTCCTAAACCAGTGAGGAAACTGGTATGTATACAGTGTGTGTGTGTGTCTGTGTGTGTGTGTGTGTGTCTGTGTGTGTGTGTGTGTGTTTATTTACCTAGTTGTGATATGCAGGAAATGAGCTACGCACGTGGGGTCCCGTCTCTTTTTCTCGAGTCAAATTTTGCTTCGAACTCGTTTAAGTTTTTAGACTGGACGATCTTTTTGTCCAGGCCATTCCACAGGTCTATGCATCTGTATGGAAAGCTATAATTCTTGATGTCCTTAAAGCAACTTGGCTCTTTCAGTTTCATTCTGTGTCCTCTTGTTTCTCTCCCATCCCTTACAAACAAATCTTTTCTATCAACTATATTTACTCCCATCATGGCCCTGAACACTGCAATCATGTTGCCCCTCTCTCTCCTTTTTTTTAGGGAAGGCAGATCCAGCTTTTCCACCTCTCTTTGTATGACAGATCTTCCAGGCTGAGGCCCATCTTGGTTGCTGTTCTTTGTATTCTTTTGATCTTGTTTATATTTTTCTTTTTGTGTGGGGCCCACACTTCTGCCGCATATTCCAACCTGGGACAGATCATGGCCACTATCAGTTTTTTTCATCATCTTCTCATCCATGTAATAGAATGCCACTCTTACGTTAGTCAAGAGATTGTACGACCCTCTAACTAACTTGTTAACCCGCAGAGTCCCACCGACGTACAATGTACATCGCTACTTTTTTCCACGGACAGACCCACCGACGTGCATTGTACATCACTCAATTGCAAGGCCCATTGTGTGCACATTTTTCAACATTCACGGGTGATTTTTGGTAGGCATATGTGGGAGACCTTTCTCTACCTGCTGTCAAGTGGGGATACTGCCTGGCCCCACCTAACCCCCTTCCCCTCCTTCCCCTCACACTGGGCAATTCACTTGTTAGTAGTAACCTGGCCAGTAAAGATATGTTGCCCCACGGTCTCTCCAATGACGAAATTCATGGTGAAAGTGATTCCTGAGGTGGAGGACAAAGAAACAAAGAAGCTAGAGGTAGAAACAAACAGAAGTGATGAGGTGGTAATGTCATAAAGGAAGGTGCCATGTACTGGGGTTTTGGGTGCGTGAACAATGCTTTTATCGCCTATAGTATTGAGTGAAAACCAATATAGACTAGTACTACACATAAATTCATACCAAATAAATAAATAAATATGTAATTTAAAGTCGCTTGAATTATTTAACCCTTCCATAGTTCATTTTCTTTAGCCAGGTACCCTGAAAAAGAAGGAAAATGTAAGGCTAAATGACACCTGTATCAACATTTTTAACCTCAGGAGGACGATTTCTCTATGAATTTTCGACATTTCTCACCAAAAGCGGAATTTTGAGCAAAAAAAAAGAAAAAGAAAATCGGTCGGGATCTGGGGGTAGGCTGAGTAAAAAAAGGGTCGGGACTGGGCGGGTTAATGTGTTTTTCCGGTGACAAACTATCTTGGACCGGCTCTCCCAAATCTTTCCCTTCTCTCTTTTTTGTGATTGATTCATTACCCATCATATAATTCAGTGGTGGCCTTTTGGTACTTTTACCCACTTCCAATACGGTATTTTACATTTTTTGGCATTGAATTTCATTTCCCACATCTCGCTCCAATCATGAATCCTATCCAGGTCATCCTGTAGGATTTTATAGTCTTCCTCGATGTCTACTCTCCTCAACATCTTCACATCATCAGCAAGCAGGCTTGGATAATTGTTCATTCCATCTACCATATCATTTACGTAAATAAGGGACATTACTGGCGCTAACACCGAGCCCTGTGGGACTCCACTTGTTACTTCCCTCCATCCAGACATCTTGACCTTTATTACTATCCTTTTTTATCTGTCTCTCAAGAAGTCTCTCATCCACTCTAGAAGGTTTCTCTTCAGTCCTCCTGTGTGCTTCAGTTTCTATATTAGTCGCTTGTGGGGTACCTTGTCAAAGGCTTTCTCCAAATCTAAATACACACAATACACCCAGCTGTCTCTCACGTGTAGTGCATCAGTTGCTTCTGAGTAATAGCTCAACAAGCTGGAAACACATGACCTTCCACTTCTGAATCCAAACTGACTTTCAGCCAAAATGTTCATCTCTTCCAGATGTTTTATCCATCTGTCTTTCAGGATTCTCTCGCACAATTTTGCGACTATGCTGGTCAGGGACACTGGTCTATAATTCAGGGGTTCTTCCTTGTTTCCTCCCTTATAAATTGGTACCACATTGGTCCTCTTCCATTCCCGAGGCACTTTCCATTCTTCCAGAGAACACAGTTAAACTTTGAACCTTATCCACCAGTTGTTCTCTGCATTCTTTCAGTACCCAAGTAGAGATTCCATCCGATCCTGGGGCTTTCCTTACATCTTCAGTTTCCAGTAATTTATACACTTCATGCACTTTCACTTTTATATCTTTTATTATTATATTTCTAGTCACCCTTCCTCTCCACAAAATCCCTTTCTTTAATGAAAACCGATTGGAAACATCTGTTCATTATTTCAGCTTGCATTGCTGCATCTTTATAGACCCCTCCTTCTACTTTCAGTTTGGTGATTCCTTCCTTTTGTGTCAGTTTGCCATTAACAAATCTATAGAACATTTTGGGTTCTTCCTTACATTTGTCAGTTACACCTTTTTCAAAGTTCCTTTCTTCCTCTCTATGCATTCTTGTATATTCATTTCCAGTTCTTTTATATTCTTCCTTTGTTCTATTATTACCTCTCTTTCTCCAGTTGTTCCATGCCATGTCCCTCTCTTTTTTGCTATCATACACCTGTTAAACCAATCCTTCTTTCTGTTTTCTTTCCCACTTACTCTTGGAACATATTTTTCCACTCCTGAATTATAAAAGTCTAGAAAGATATCCCACTTCCTCTGTATCTCTTGTTTCTCTGAATTTGCTCCGATCTGCATTTTCAAAAAAGTTCTTCAGTCCTGTAAAGTTTGCTTTCCCAAAGTTGTATCTTCCCTGCCCATAAAGCTCATCTCTTGGCACCACGTTCCCTTTTATCATCTGGAACTCAGTGACCACGTGATCACCTTTTCCTATAGGACACAGGTAATTTAAAGATTCATTTACGTCAGGTTCTTTGGTTAGCAGTAAATCTAGTCCTGCTGGCATGTCATCACCTCTGGATCTTGTCTCTTCTTTGACCCATTGGGTCATTACATTATTCATTGCTATATTTAACAATATAGTGCCCCACGAATCTTCACTGCCTCCTGAGTCCCTTTCCTCCCAGTTCACCTCTTTACAATTAAAATCACCCATCAGAATTATGTTGTTTCTTTCCTCTGTTATTTTCTGTAGATAAATAACCATGTCTGACAACATCTGGTATTCATCATTATTCCATGTCCTTGGCTTAGGGGGAACATGTACCATTGCAATGTCTCTCTTGCCATTCTCTCCAGTTTCTAATTTCATATTTATCGCTTCAGCCTCTCCCACTCCCAGTTCCACATTTTCCACATTGACGTTTGTAACTGCTATTGTACTCCTCCCCCCTTTTTTTCTTTTCTGTCTCTTCTCCACAGTTTGTATTTACCATCTCCCTTATGGATATCAATATCTTCTCTTAACTTGGTCTCTACAAAGCACATAATATCTGGTTCATGTACCCTCAAGTAATCGTTGATTTCTAATCTTGCCGATATTAATCCATCAACATTAGTATATGCCACTTTCCAGCTTTTTTCATTGTTCTGTATTCCCTTTCTCTCTCTCTGTCCATCGGTACCACTTCCTTAATTTCTGGTCCATAACTCTCCAATAGATCACTGTCTTCTCTTCCTCCATTCTATGTTCATTTTTTGCCTTTGCTTCCTTCACTAGCTCCTTCATCTTAGCTCTTTATCCCTCATTTGCATCTCTCTTTTATCCAGATATTCTTGGACTCTTCCTTTTCTGATAATTTCCATGTTCTATTGATGATTTCATTTACCATTACCTGAGACTTAACCCGTGGAGAGCGACGATGGTTCTCTAGCTAGGTGCCACCAAGCGACGACTTGGCTGAAATTT
>JAGKTI010006368.1:22692-41029 GCA_018397915.1 Birgus latro
AAGTTTATTACTTTTTGTGAAAATTTAGACATACAAAGAGTCGTATGTTTCAACACCTAATTTGGAAATCTGTATGGCTCTTAATGTTCAGTATATTAGAACTTCCCCGCCAGTTTCGTGCTGTTGCAGTTTTCAAATATTTATAGTTTTGTAGTGATACGTCTCCAGTAAGGTGCTTGACATGAGGGTATAACCATGATTCTGTGATAATCATAATTATGTTGCGATTTTGGTAACTGCATAAGTAATTAATTCATCTCGCTTTGAAATAATGCTTCCCGCGTTCATATAAATTACATTCATGGTATGGCTGTATCTAGCAGGGCTGTGAGACACACCAAAATTAGCCCTGTTTAATCGTTTAAATCCTCAGAGGTAGTGGCAACACTCCTATGACCCGCTAATGACCTGCCAGTCCCTCCCTCCCCACAAATCCCCTGATTTTATGCCTGCAACTGAAGTGAGGTCCGATGCACCCGAGTATCCTGGTGAGCTGATCTTGCCTCACTTACCATACCCCCACTGACTTCAGGTACTGGATTATTAATAGTTAGGCCATTAATTGTCCCCCTTTCCACATCCCTATCACGACCTACGGCATGCCTAGGTTTTCCTATCCTGTTGAGGTGAAGGCCACCTTTACCATACAAACTCTTGTCACGACTAAAATTGTCTCAAACCTCAACAAAGATCACACCATCCTTTCTACACAAACCCTCTAGCCTGCTACTGACTCCTGTCGTTCTACTGAGAATTACAGAACTAATGCCAAATCTAGGTAACAAACCACTGACAGCTAACTTCCTATGTTGTTCCTTGAACTTCCTAGTAAGGTAACTAGACTTCTTAAGAATATCCTCTGACCTCCCTGAACCTACAGGATTAGTCTCTACCAAAGTAACAAAGACCGAGTCCTCTGAGATATTGCTGATTAAGTCAACTCTCAGTCACATCCTGTATCCTACACCCAGAAAAGCAAAAACGCTTCCTCCTAAAACCTTTAGTACAAAACTTCTTCTCCTGATGCCGACGCAATGAATCCCCAACAAGTAAGGCTAGGCTCATCCTGTGCTTCATCCTCCAGTACCTGAAACCTGTTCTTAATAGCCACAGTCTTAAGTCCTATCAGTGCTACTTACCTTAGCCTTGCACCATCCCTTGAGTGGCCGGAAGCCATCATTATCATCTAGCCTGGACTCAGCCTTAATTAGTCTAGTTGCTACGTCATCTACCTTGCCAAACACTTCTGCTTCCATTTTCTGTACATCTACTCCCTTGGCACTCTCCATTCCAGCCTCAGTCTCCCATTCTCTCAACCTGTCACTTGCTGCGTCAGTTGCCTCAGTGTTATTCCTTATTTTTAAACTAAGCCTACTTGCTAACTCGCAGAAAACGACTACACGTATACTAACCTTCCTCTTTCACCATAAAGTATCTTACAAACTCCTTCGAACACAGGCAGCAGGAGAAACGTTGGCCAGGCGCCATATTTGCAGGGTCTTGAGAAGCTCCGAGCACAGAGTTACGTGAGCAGGTCAGAGAGAGAGAGAGAGAGAGAGAGAGAGAGAGAGAGAGAGAGAGTCGGTATATCAACGTCGCTAGATGTTATTGATAGGAAGTGGTGAGAGAGATTGAATGAGGCTTAATATAAGGATGTACAACCGCCTCCACTTATAAGTACTACAGGGGTTGGCGGTTCTGAGGTCTTGTGGCACTGCTGTACTTGTTCACGTCTCACGTTCATGGTGCTGGAGCACGCACGTTACAGTAATCAGACTACAGTAGATGTGAGACGCAAGCGAGCACACTCGTGCCAGGTATGGCCCCCCAACAGACCACCCCCTGTAGTACACGTAATTGGAGGCGATTGTACAGTATATGCTGGTGGTCGTTAAACACTCTTTGACACCTCTCTTCCACAGTTATGTATTAAGTATGTAATCCCTTCAGCCCATGCCGATGACGTATTTCATTCACCTATAGACGATGATGGTAGGTGGCGGCGACCATTATCCACACGCTTAATCTAGTGCTGCCTAATTCTTCCTTCACCTTCATCGTATTGTTTCTGTGATCGCCCCCCTGTCCTCCTACTTCTCCCTTTCCTTCGTGTCACTTTTTATTACTCTTCTTTCCACCTTTTGTGACTCTTCACTGAGTGACAATACATCTGACAACCCTGGGTGATAGCGTAAAGCCAGAGGAAAGGCGATGTCGAACCTGCTGTGGTGCCCCTGTTAATCAGGTGGGGAGAGACAATGTAGCGTCCATCCAGAAACCAGGCGTCCACACGATTCCCGCATCTTGTTATGGCGAGACACTATCAACAGCAAAGGGAATATCGGTTCACTGCAAGGGATGACCCTGTAGGGACAGTTGATTGCCTGCGGTTGATGGGTCTACTTGGCCGGATAGACCGGGGATAGTGAACGAAAAGAACAACCTATAGTGAATTTTAAGTAGCTTCAGGAGACCGATTGTAATGAAGGGGTAATGAATGCTAGGCCAGTACCAGAAACTGATATGCCAGAAAGTTGACAAAAATGTTTCCCAAAGCAAATGTTAATTTATCATCAGGTTATATGATGTAGCAAAATTGAAAAGTGAAGCCCTGGGTAATGAGTGGCTTGAGAAATGCACAAAGAGGGTGTACTGGCTGGTGTATGAACGTATACAGGCGCTACTTCCGAACAGCGCTTTACTTATCTATATTATAATGATCCGATTTCTGTATATTTGCTGGTTTGTTTCCGTAACACAGCAAAAACTACGCATACAGCGCAAATTTTTGTTAGAGCAAGGTACAGTTACAATGCTGAACTTGAAGAATAAAACAATTTCCAGGCCGTTCGGGCCACCTGAGCTATGACTCATTTCTGGCCTTTTGTTTAGAGTGGAGGGGATGGATTCGTCCTTGGTCAGACGTTGAAATTACCAGCATGGCACGAGAGAGGAGAGTGACGTGTGTCTTGTATTATCACTCTCTCGCCTCTCCTCCCTCCCTCCTTCTACTCCTAAAATTGAATAGTACAGTTTTATAATCCATATTATAATGATCCGATTCCTCCATGTTTGTTGTTTTGTTGCTTGACATCAAGTGAATACCGCCGAAGGCGGCCTTTGAGCGAACTATTTCAACGGGCTTTAGTGAAAAAACATCTGTGCAGTTAAGCTTTGGCGTAGATATATTCTAATTTCCGGAGGGAATAACTTCTGACACGAAACAGAGAAGAGAGGGTCACCGACAAGGGAAATGAGGAGGTACAGCTGACTTTATATAAAAGATATCAAAGTAGGCAAAATCTTAACTGCTGATCACGAGACGAAATTAGGCAATATTCCTTACTTGTAAACATATCTGACACCACTGCATCAGGGCACTGACACTCATTATATAGTTTTATTTTGCTACGGCGGACCAATATACTGTTATTATATTTTCTGCAGCGTCGGTTTTCCTATTTCTGAAATGACTGCCTTTTCAAGTGTGAAGACTGTAAGTGCTCTGAGGGTAGCTATAGGCTTTACTTTTACATATTTTTAAATACTTGAACGGTGGAGGGGGAATTTATCCCCCTCCTCCTCCCTCTTCCTTCTTCTCACTCCACCTCCCCCTCTACTATTCCCACCCGCCAGAACCTACGCCCGTGCCAGGAGGTACAGTATTTCGAATAATTTCAGATACTAGGTAATTTTTCTTCAGCAACATGGTGCTCATTGGAATATGTTTATTTACATATCATAAAATGTTCTCACTCCCTATAAAAATTATCATGCATAGAACAAAAACATTAAAGCGCTAACAACGCACTGACAAACACGCTGACAAATATAGATCATTTTCATTCATGTGTGTAGGCCCATTTTTATGAGGTGGGGGACTGTCGCTCCTGTGCGCTACGGTTGCGCTGTACCTCTGAATGTAACTCTCCAGTCAGAAAAGTTTCTCCAGCGCTGAATAAAGCAGACTGGACATATAGCAAGAACAAAATCAAAGTAGGTGATATGAGGGGGTTAAGCATCAACATATTGTCTTGTATCATTTTTGCATTTTTCGATGGTAAGAAATGGTGTGAAGATGAGGGTGAAAGAAAACTTTATGCAAGCTTGTTTGCTCATAGGATTTAGAGGCACCCATACCCCTCTTCCTTAACATTCATTATGTACATTGCACCTTGAAATTCTCTTGTTGATTATATTCATTATTTTATAATAAGATCACTTACAGTGGCAGTTGATACATTTATTCCAAAATGATTTGATGACAGCCAAAACCTCTACTTGTCGCTAAAGCTGTCTGGAATAACCTTCTTGCCTGCCATTGTAGGTGATCTCATTGTAAGATCACATAGGAAGGAAGAAGAGGTTGGCGAGGTGTAATGAAAATAATAAATACCTTAGGATGGGATGCGCGCATTACTTTGGTTCCCCAGTCATTTAACAGTTTAACCCTTTTTGCTGCGCTGTATTTGTATGAACCCAGTAAAATCATTTGCCATGACCTGAAGGAAATGCGAAGTTCATAATTGATACTCAGAACGTTAATCGATATTTCTTAGTTGCCTCGGATTTCTCTTACCGCATTAAATCGTCTGCCATTAACTTTAAGAAATATGAAGTTGATAGTTCTCTGTTAAAGATTAATTATACTTATACAAGTAATCTTATCACTTTAATATCGACGCACTTTGCATGAAGAACGTGGGGGAGAATATTAACTTGACATACACAACCATATACTGCTGAGGAAGATGAGCTAGGTACCGATACTCTCCTAAACCCTCAAAAATACGGCCCATAAAACCATGTATTTAGGAAAGGGACTTCTCGTGTAGCTATGCGGGAGAGATGACTGCTTCCAGATCGGCGTCTTAGTGCTGAGGCTGGGGAAGAGTAAAGGATGATTGGCTATAATGTCTTGGATTTAAGAAGTTTTCCAGGCACCTCTTTCTTTGCTATTGATTTTGTGAATTATATTTTAATATTCTCTTGTACGTTAGTTACTCTTGATTAGCATGAAAACTTTGTGCATGAATAACACAGAAAAGAGTGACTGTGAAATGGCAGTGAAGTTCGACGTATGGTGGCAAAGGGAGAAAAAATCCAGAGTTAGTTTTTATTCCTGATCATTCGTCTCGAGGGTATGCTATGAGTAATGGAGATTTCCTTGTGAAGAAACGTCTGAAATAATCATTAGAAAAAGAACTACTCGAAAAAAAAATCAGAGGAAACATATTAGCTAAAGTATAACTAGAAATCACAGGAATCAATACAAATAAAAAAATGTACTGGCGGATTGCAATAGTGTGTTTTTATTTGGCTTATTCACTTTTAACCAACCCAACAATTCATTCCTTCACTCTGACGGCATATTTTGTATTTCCTGGTTGATAACAGACGATTCAACTAACGTAGGAGAGACGTTTTTGAAGTGGATAAGTTAGGCATAATCTTTAATAATCTTTTCAGTAAGAGACGTCTTACCCACCAAATCGTCTGAGATTAGCAGGAATAACTAAGGATTAACATCATCGGAATCAAAAGTTCAAGGAATAAAGCTTACCTTTTGGCTCCAGTGTATTTCTGTTCTGAACAAAATGTGTGGCGTTATATGGAATATAATACCGGTGCAAAGTTCTGAATTCTCCATCAAAACATTATTGAGGACTGTATTTAATCTTGTTCCGGCGGCAAGTTTATCTAAAATTAATCAAATCCTTGGATGATAGCAGGAATGGTAGACAGTACATCTGAAAATGTACCTTTGTAAGGAGACCAGGTGATGATGTCCGTAATATGTAAGCTGAACCTTTTCACTACGACAGGGTCTCTCCTTACCTCAATAATATCGTCTGACGGTAGGAAGGACAAATGTAATAAGACACTGTAGTGGTGAAGGGGTTGGTGGTCGAAGGTTTCTAATCCCTTTCCTATGATACGGTCCCTGTTTAGCAGAAGATAAACATTGGAGGATAGTTAGCAAGGATAGAATAAAATAGACGACATCGTACTGAAGTGGTGTTGAGCTTTCGCAGCATGAGGGGGGAAAAAAACTACGGAACCTTATTTTAGTTTGTCTTTAGCCGGCCTATGACATTCCTCAGCACTCTTCTTTGGCGAATTACTATGCACAACAGAACCTTAGTCTTTTCCCTCGCATTTTCTGTATGTCTCTTATGTCGATAAAGCCTACATATATTTTATACTAGTCATTTCCTAGTCATTTCCTTAGCAATACATTTTGTATATTGTACCTTAACACTCTCAGGTCTTTATAACTCTTTCCCAGGTGAATATATCTGTCTAGTGTATGCTGCAGTTGTATAATAGAGTTGTTCCAGCTATGAGAGAGTTAATGGTGACAATATTAACACTATTCCTGGCTGATAACGCACTAGCACGTCATTTGTTGGCCAACTGATTCCGGGCCAAAGACGCGCCAGTTCATCATTTGTTTCAGCGATTTTTTATGTCGCAACAATTTGGGGAACACAGGCAACAAATCTTCATTTCGTTGGAAACTCACCCATGGCCAGAGAACGGGATAGAAAAGCTACGCAAGGCTGGCCCTGGGTGTTAACTCTCAATTCCAGTGACTCTCTCAGCTGAATTAAATCACCTACCATTAGCTGGAATACAATACTAGAGTTATCCCGACCATGAGAGGGATTTGGTGACAGTATTAAAGTCTTCGGCTTCTGCACCTCAACATGTGATAAAAATCATTTGGCGTTAGCTGCAATAAAATACGAGAAAAAACGAAGATTGTCGGGTTAGTATTCTCGTATGTCATGGATGTACAAAGCGGGTTAGTATTCTCGTATGTCACGGATGTATCTTTGTTATCGGCAAAAATTACCTGAATTTCATACAAGAGAATATTTGCACATCACCTTTCCTTAATTATTTGTTTACATCTTCGGTACATCTTAATATGTTAATGAATGTTATTCATGTCTCTTTGATATAGATAGAAGATACATATATTTCATGCAAGGTTACTTCTCCCTTTATTACTTATTTTGCATTTCACACTTTAAAATTTGCATGTCTGATGTGTGTGTGTCTGTTTATTATCGATATTGAGTGCACAAATTCCATACAGAAGAATATGAGCATAACACTTCTTTAGAGACTGGTGTTGCATAGTACATCTTAATATTCTCTTATTTGTGGTTATACATAGATACGCAAGATATTATATAACTTTGATATCGAAGTCTACCTGCCTATTGCCAGACGCCGTAATCCCGTAAGGGGTGGCCATTTGACTTTGAGTTGCTTGTTTTGCGGGGAGGGGCACTAACCATCCACCACGACACGTAGGGAGCACGTATGGTTTGGGTATATGGTTACCACCCAGCGCTGTAAATGGTTTCTTGCCTTACAGGAAACCATTTGGCTTGTCACTCAATGTAAAGCCACCTGTAAAGGAAAGAAAAGCAATTAGATGTGACAGGAAAGTTGGGAGAAATAGGAAGAGAGGAGGGCATTCACAAAAAAAGAATGATAAAGGCTAAGGAAAAGTAGACAGCAAGTAACTTGAGTAAATATTTAAACAAGGGAATATTGGAGGGGTGGCAAATGCAGAGATATACTGGCAAGGAAGACGTGATAGGGAGGCCAGGTCCCTGGGCGTGTTATGAGAACAGATGAAAAGTACAGGTGGACAAAGTTTTGTACTCTAGCCTTCTTGTATTTTCTGAAATACAGTGCATTTTCTTTTTCAGTACTCTACTAATGTCCTGATTTGTAACCATATATTATTGTTCCTCATAATAAGATGCTGTTCAGTCTGCTTCAGTAACTGTTATGCTTTACTGTATCTTTCATTTAAACATAAGAACATGACTGAGAATTTTTAGTTACTCAAAATAAAGAAACCTACTTTAGCATGAGTGGAAACATTGCCAGGATTCGAAACATTCTGAGACATAAAATCCAGTCCAGTTTTAAACAATCAAAATAGCCGAAGCATAAGAAATTTTTTTTAGGTCTATTGTGATCGAACCTTTGGAAATAGAAAACTCCTTTGACTAACTGTTCCTGATTTCTCTTCGTTGAACTCACCACACCTTCACCTTTCTCGCTTTCCCGCTGTCATTATTTGAAAACTTCTTGTCTCCTAAGCTGGTGCCTTGTTGATGGTAAGAAAGAACTGAATGTGTCTTGGTATTTTTGTGACCTTTCCTCTAAGGGTGCCAGGAACAGTTTCTGCAATCAGTCAGTCATGGGATTTATTCTCGTCTCGCATGACTACCACTTCACCAGAAAATAACAGAGAAAAAGAAAAAACAGGGATGCCAAACCCACCCCCATACGAAAATCTTCCAGCCAACTCGATCGACTACTAGCTCTGCTTATTTTTGAAGCGCATAAGTGTGGATTTCATTTTCGTGGGGTGGAATCAGGTTTCCGAGGGCTTGAATGATGAGTGAAAGAAAGTGTGGCCGGTTGAACTGAGCAGACTATTGGTTAGTTTCTCCTTCTATCAAGTTTCATTCTTTACTATCTGAACCCTACCACATCCCATCAACAAAAGAGTCCGGGATGATCAAGATGATGATGATGATGATGATAATCCTTTCGTAAATTTATGATCTTCCTTTTGCACAGTGAATGCTAGGGGTGGAATAGTTTAAGGAATTAATAAGAGTGCAGTTTTCATGTGGCACAAGTGAAGAAGGGAAGATAGTAGTTATGTTTGAGAGAGAGACGGGGAGGGAGGGGCAGGGGGTAAAGTAATTCATAAATTGTTATCAGCATTAAACACACAGCTTTTACATGCAATACAAATTCCCTGTGTTGAGGGGGACACGATCTGGGCGCACAATGAGGTGATGCTACCTCACTGCGGCCAGGTTGTGTTAGGAATTCTGCCACCATATTCCCTGCGTGTTGTGAAAGGCGACTAAAAGGCACGGGGTGAGGGGACTAGGGACCTCTTCTCTGTATTAGTAGTTACTACAATGAGACAGGGAATAGAAAGGGAAGGGGAGGTTGAGTTATCCCCGAACCCTGAAGATCGGGTCTATGAAGGTGCGTGGATGTAGTATATACGATTGAGGCTAAAAGGGAGAAGAGTGGGAGAATGTTTGTGAGAAGAAAGTTGAATGTATTAGCTTCGAGTGAAACAGAGATGAAAGGGAAAGGTGAATCTAGTTTGGAAGTGTGACTGGAACGATGTCAGGTGCTGACAGAGGAAGAGCGAGAGAAGGTGTGGCCTTGTTAGTGCGCCCGAAGTGCAGCAGTGTGTGATTGAATGTAAGGAGGTGTCATCGAGAGTGATGTGGGTGAAAGCGCAATTTAAAGGTAAGTTGTGGGTATTATTGAGTGCATATGGGCCTGGCAGTGAAAAGGATGAAGAAGAGAGGGCGTCTTTCTGGAATGATGTTGATGAGTGTCTGCAGAGTTTTTAAGCAAATGTCAATGTGGTAATGATGGGAGATCTGAAAGCCAGAGTGGAAAATGTAGCAGTTGAAGGTGCCTTTGGTATGTATGGTGTGCACGGAAGAAATGATGATGGGGAAAGAATGATTGGGATGTATGTTGAACGAGAGATGATGATTGGAAATACCTTGTTTGAGAAGAAAGATATAAGTGTACGTGGGTGAGACAGGGAGGTGGAAGGATTGTTCATAAAGCATTGATTGATTATGTGGATGTTATCAGGAATGTAAGAGGAAGATTGCTGGATGTGAGGGTTTTGAGAGGGGAGGGTGGAGGTATGTCAGACCTCTACCTGGTGGAGGGAAAGTTGAGAGTAGGTCTGAGGTGGGGAGGGCTAGGAGAGTTGGATGTGGCAGGGAGGTTTTGAAAGTGAGTGAGTTGGACAAAAGAGAGAGAATGATAGCGTATCAGGAGGAGCTGAAAGACGAGTGGAAAGCAGTGAAAGATCAGGAAAATGGAGGTGTGGAAGAGGAATGTCAGTTATTTAAGAGTGCTGTGGTAGGGTATGTGGAAGAGATGTGTGGTGTGAGACGAGTGGGTGGTGGTGTAAGAAAAGGAATTGAATGGTGGTGAGAGGAAGTAAGTATGGCTGTAGCTGAGAAGAGACGTACATATGAAGTGTAGCTGCATAGGAAGGATGAGGTGTCACGTGAGAGGTATAAGGAAAGGAGGAATAGGGCGAGAAGGGCGGTGTGTGATGCTAAAGTGGCAGCAGATGAGAAGTGGGGTAGGTGGTTGACTGAGAATTTTCACTAGATTAAGAAAGTGATTTGGAAGGAGGCGAAGAGGGTGTGAAAGTGAGAGTCTGGGAAGGAAGAGCGAGTAAAAGCAGAAGATAGAAGGATGTTAAATGAGATGGATGCAATAAGGAAGAGATGAGCAGAGTATTTCGAAAAATTGTTAAATATAGAGGAGGAAAGGGAGGCTGAGATTGTGGCAGATGGAAGGGAGCAAGGAATAAATGTGTTGGGAGAGCTGAGGATTCTTTGATCACGATGGAGGAAGTGCAGGAGGCAGTAAAGAAGAAAGCAGGGAAAACTGCAGGTATGGATGGGTGTGCTGTGGAACGTTAGATTGGTGGTGGAGCGGATGTTGTTGAGTGGTACGAAAGACAGCTGAATCTGTGTTTTGTGAGTGGTATGGTGCCGATTGACTGGGCAAGTGCGTGTGTGGTTCCATTGTACAAAGGTAAGGGTGATAAGTATGAATGTACTAGTTTTAGGAGTATACAGCTATTGAGTGTTGTAGGTAAGGTGTATGGCAGAGTGTTGATTAAGAGAAAGAGTATACAGAGGATGATGAGCAGTATCATTTTAGGAGAGAGAAGGAATGAATGGATCAGGTGTCTGCTGTTAGACAGGTGTGTGAAAAGTATTTGGGGAAAGGTAAGGATGTGTCTGGGGCTTTCATGGATTTAGAGAAAGTGTATGTGTCAGGGGAAAATGAGAGTTTACTCTAGCGTGTCGCCAGATGTCAGGGGAAATTTAAGTATTCCCAAGAAATGATGAAATATTGTATAATTGGTATACAATGTATAGCTCTGTGCTATGTCAATTCTCTAGGGTCGAGAATTACAAACTTCCTCAACGGCACGCAGCAGAGACTAGATGCTCTATTGGGCTGCAATATTGTACCGTTGGCCTACGAGAAAGTTTCTTCTCCCCCCCCAACAATAAAAAAAAAAAAATAATAATAATAATAATAACAGGCTCTTGGCTGAGCCAAACTCCTAGCTAGCACAACGGATTTAAGGAGTGATGCCAAAGCTGGCCTAAGTACCGGCCGTGATTTAATTCAAAAGTTGTGCTAACGCAGAGTAGCAAAACTGTATTAAATGAGTGGAGTAATCAAACACAGTTAATATACTTTAACAAAGCTCAAGAAAAGAACTGTGAATTTATTAATTACAAACAAATGAATTTACGTTACATGAAATTCAAATCAAATGAAGGAATACACTCACTCACTCAGACACTCAGATAACGGCTAAATATTTCAAAAAAGCTTAGCCTAGGAAAAAAACCAGAAAATACTGATCGGTATGGATGAGACTGTACTGTAGTCGATCACCAACAGGGTGGGAGCTAGGGAAGACACGCCGATTCAAGCCGAGATCTGAAATAAAGAATTCACTCGAGCCTCTAGAGGCGTACGACCCAATCCTTCCGTGACTAAGAACAGATTGATTTGAATCTCGACGCGGCGCAGGTGGGAGCTCGCGCGCATGCGCAATTGGCCCGGAGCAAAGCCTGACAACTAAAAATTATCATACATATTAATTTGCTCCTCACAAAATCACTGGATGTCACGATTTAACTTAACGTGATTTTACAGTGAAGAAAATTCGTGACAGTATGATAGAAATGATAGTGGCTTTGTGGACTGTTTCGAGATTGTATGGACTAGGTGACAGGTTGTTAAAAGGAGTGAAAAGTTTTTACGTGTAAGAGTGGGAAATACTGTGAGTATTGGTTTTGCTGTGAGAGTGGGGCTGTGGCAGGGATATGTGATGTCGCCTTGGTTGTTTAATGTTTATATGGATGATGCTGTAAGGGAGGTGAATGCGAGAGTGTTAGGTAGAGGTTTGAGTCTAGTGAATGATGATGGTAGAGAGGGGAATCTGAGTCAGCTGCTGTTTAAAGATGTTACTGCACTGGTAGCTGATTAGGAGGAGAGATTGAGACAGCTGGTAGAAGAGTTTGGAGGGGTATGTGAATGGAGGAAATTGAGAGTAAATGAGAACAAGAGTAAAATGATGAAGTGTACAAGGTTGGTAGGTAGTAGGAGGATGAATGTAGTCTTCAATGGCGAGTTGCTTGAGGAGGTAGAGTGTTTTAAGTATTTGTGTTACATGTTGCTGTAGATGGAAGAATAGATGTAGAGGTGAAGTTTAGAATGGATGAAATAGGAAAGATGCTTGGAGGAATAAGTGTTTAGATGTCGTTCGCTTAGACTGGATGTAAAGAGAAGGCTGTATGAGGGAGTAGTAGTGCCAACTGCATTATATGGGTCTGAAACACGAAATATGGGAGTAGCAGAGAGGAGGAGATTGAATTTAATGAAGATAAGATGTTTGGGGAGTATGTGTGGAGTGATGCATATGGACTGAGTGAGAAATGATAAGATATGAAGGAGAACTGGTGTTACGCGAGTGATCGCTGATCGAGTTGAGCATAGAGAGTTGTGGTGGTTTGGGCACATGGAGAGATTGGAAGAAGAGCGATTGGTGAAGACGATAACGGGAGCTGATGTAAGAGGTGTAAGGTGAGAGGAAGACCAGGAATAGGATGGATGGACAGCGTGAAGAGAGCATTAGATGCAAGAGGGATGTCTGTAGGGCAAGGAATGGAGAGAAATTGCGAATGCATAAATGGTGACCCGCCCCCAGTGGAATGTTCTCCCGCATCTGGTCAGATCAGTTGATTTTGTCAGGTGTGGGTAAGGGGATGGGTCCATTATGATGTGACCGGGGTAGACCAGCTCTGCTGTCGGGCCCTGCTGCGGATGTTGCTGGATTGCCCTGCGCAGTTGACTCCCGTGCGGTGTGTGCTGCGGTGAGTAGCGTGAGTAGCGAGTAGCGGTCCCTTCTTCCCTTAGAGGCTAAGATACGAGTAAATGTGTGTGTATGTGGATGAGTAATCTGGTGAGTGTGTCGTCTTGTCTCGGCTACCCCCCTAGGGCGAAATAGCCCAAGTATATAGATAGATAAAAAAACAAATCATCATCATCATCAACATCATCATGTCCTAACTCCATTTCCCACTAGTTACCCCTTCAGCTTAAGGATGTCGTAGTCACTTTGGTCTTACCTCCTCCAGGCGATATTACTGAGTTTACGAAAAACCTTATCACTTTTTTCACACATCTCTGAAATTCTCTCACCTACCCGTGAGCTGGTCTCACCCATTAAGATGTCATCATCCTCACCCTCCTAAACTGCGGTTCATATTTTCTTTCCAATTTTCTGCCATTTCATTTCATTCTATTTATCTGTTTCTCGATAGAAAAATAGATAAATAGACAGATAGGTAATTAGACAGGTAGACAGATTGTAAGAGTAAGCCACCGAATGTGTCGCGCGGACCCATTCGTGAGTCAGACTGAGACCAGCAGACCTCTTGCAAATTCTGCTGAAGAGACATTTCTATCTGTAAACAGCGAAGGGGTGACGCTGGGCAACACACGAAGGAAACTCTTTACCTGTGCCCCGAAAGACTGTATGAGAATTTAGAGATCAGCTACACTCCTTGGGTGTAACATCTAAGCTCCCAATAAAGCATCCAGAATTGTACGGAGTCTTTAGGAACAACCTGAAGTCAGGATGGTAAATCTATTTCACAAGACTGACTGATTGATTGAAAGGTTGGTAGATCATTCAGAATACGTTAATGCTACTTTCTTTCCCATAACTACTACACTCTTAGTCTGTTCACGCAGGCAGACTCACTCCCCTTTCTCTCACGCAATGCTCTTTTTTCTCCACACCTAACTAAACCCCTCGTCATCCTCTCTTCCTGATCTTCACACACTGTTTTTTCGTTACTACCGCCGCTTCCTATTTATTGCACCCAGACGCACACATCCACTTGAATTAATGTCTCTCTTTCATTCTCTCTATCTCCTATCACTTTCCCTCTAAGCTTCCCGACACTCGCTTCCCAGTCTCCTCAACCTGTTTTCCTCCCATTTGCCGCCTCCCTGTACTAATTTCTACTATCTTCGTTAGTCTCTCTCTCTCTCTCTCTCTCTCTCTCTCTCTCTCTCTCTCTCTCTCTCTCTCTCTCTCGTCTATCTATCTATCTCTATCCCTATCTCTGTGTATATACCTGTCTCTCTCACATTCCAAGCTCGTTAAACCTTCTTTCTTATTTCGATTGCTTCATCACCCTTTCTCTTTTGTTTGTCTGACTGTGGACATAGGCTTCACAGTCCGTTCCATGAGACCCAGTAGTCCTCTTACATGCTGCATATTTACACATGCCACCACTTGGGCGCCACTCACCGTCCAAAATGAGTACATGCTAGGGCTGTCTCATGAAGGACCGATGTGTTGGTACTAGTGGGGGTTGGATCTCTCTCTCTCTCTCTCTCTCTCTCTCTCTCTCTCAACTCCCCTTCATCATGAGAAGAACATCCCCCCCATTATTTCTTCTTTTCCTCCTTCATCTCCCTTGCGTTTTCCCCCACTTATNGTCCAAAATGAGTACATGCTAGGGCTGTCTCATGAAGGACCGATGTGTTGGTACTAGTGGGGGTTGGATCTCTCTCTCTCTCTCTCTCTCTCTCTCTCTCTCAACTCCCCTTCATCATGAGAAGAACATCCCCCCCATTATTTCTTCTTTTCCTCCTTCATCTCCCTTGCGTTTTCCCCCACTTATTTTCTCCCAGACACTTGCTGACTTAGAAGAGGAACCCCTTTAAGTGATGATAGTTGGAGACTCCATCATCTAAGACCAACTAGTAGAATTATGCAGTAGAGCACCAAATAACAGAAAGCGTTTCTGTATACCGAATACTGGAGTTTATGACACATGCGAGTCCCTAGAAGTGACCAACCGTGCAACGAATAATTATCTTGTCACTGTGCATGCAGGAATTGACTTCGTGGTATGGACCTGATCGGAACTGTTTGGGCGATATGAGCCAGTGATCCAGCACCTAAGTCTTAGACCAATAATGTGTTTATCTCAGGGGTACTTCAGGTGAACGGAGTAGAAAACATATTTTACAGCACAGCCTCCAGTCTCAAAAATCGGCTGAAGTCTCTCTGTTTACAGGAAGGTGTAGAGTTTGTAAACATGTGGAACGATTTCGACCAGCAGCTGGACATGTGCGCAGATGATGGTCCTAAACCTGAGTGCAGTTGGTTTTGCATGCCTTGGCCTTTACTTGAATGATGCTGTGCGTTCTTTCCAAAGAAAATGTACACAGCACTCAGGGGAAGTATGCTAACGTAAACTGCAATCAAAAAAGGACAAGTATTCCAAATTCCTGTTAGGAAGATGGATATGTAAATATTTTCCTTGTCAACGAATGCAGCTTGGAAAATAAGATCAATAATTTAGAGACTCTTAACCTTGCTGACAACGGCAGTATATGCTGAACAATGAGACTCTTTACCAGAATACAGTCTATCAGGTTGCATAACTTTCAGTAGTGAGAAAAATAGGAGACTAGGATGTAGTGTGTTGCTATACATTAAAACGAATCTTCATCCAGTACTAACTCCAAATCTTTCCATCGATAATACTGACGCAAATGAATCATGTGGAAAGGTGACTCTTGGACTGATTTTTCGTCCGCCAGCTCTGTCCAGGGAAACTGACAATTGATTTTATGAACAAATTACAGAAGTCTTTTGCACCCAGATTACTGTCATTTTTAGATATTTCAGTCTACCTGTAACAATTGAAGCGAACCCTTATCCACACACACAGGACTGGACTTGTACAATAGCTTTTTGGAAGGTCGTTACATCATTTTGTTGAACAGCCTACACGTGGAGGAAATATCATAGATCTTGTATTGACCACATCAGAAAACTTAGTCGACAATGTTCTTATTGGAGACGATTTCAGTACTATACGGTTTTTACGCTAACTTGGCCAAGATTTTCGTGCTTTTGCTGCTCATTTCACGCAGCTCAGTGGCAGAATGAGACAATGCTGTGGCTCAACATCCTTTCCATAGCTCTTCTTCATGACTAGCACCATATTCAAGTGTTAATCTATTGCTACAGTTCAGATTTAAGGATGGAAAGATGATAATTTTAGGCCAAGTTAGCTTTACGTAAAAGCAGTATAGTGATCATTGCATAGCCACATTTTCTAATTTCAGTGATAATAGCATAAACTCAGTACAAAAGAGTTCCAAACTATAAGGGAGTGGAGTTTCAAAAATTATAATTCATTATAAGTAGCAATGACTGGACACCAATCATTCAATCAATAGATGGCCATGGCACATGGACACTGTTTTCAGAATGGCCTAATAAATCAGTAAAGGAATTTGTACCAATACATTATAAACGATGAATGAAAACATTTAAGCCAAAATGTTGGAAGAATGCCATTAAGAACTAACTAACTGTCTTTCACCTAAAAAAAAACTTGCACATCAAATGTATAGTCACAAACAGTGAGGAGGACAAAAATGTGTATCACAACCTTTGTCAAAATGCCAAAAGGTTATACGACAAAGCAAGAAAACTCGACACCAGCAATAAGTCCACTAGTTTCAGCGAATGAAGAAGATAGGAGTGATGAAACTAAGTCGGCTAAAATTCTTAATGCATTCTTTGTATCAGTCTTTACAGTAGAAAATTCATGTTCATTTCCTTCAGCTTCCACAGTTCATGTAGATGAAAAGAAAACAATGAGTGATGTTATGCTCAGTGAGAAAGATTTACTTTTTACTCTATGAACTAAAGATCAACAAAACACCCGGACCTAATAGAATATCTCCCATAATCTTACAGCAAGTGAATAATGATACGCTGAAACCATCAGCTCAAATATTCAGTTCATCGCTAAAGACTGGCAGTGTATCAGAAAACTAGAAACTTGCTAATGTAAATCCAATATTCAAGTAAGGTAACAAATCACAACCCAGAAATTATTGTCCAGTTAGTTTAACATCAGTAGTATGCAAGTTGTTTGGAGATCATAATAAGAGGTAAAATAGTTAAGCACTTAGAACAAAACATTCTCATTTATGGTTCACAGCATGGATTCCGGAATAATCGATCATACCTCACTAATCTCCTTCATTATTTCAATTATGTAACTGATTTATATGATGAATTACGTCAGTTGATGTAATATGTCTCAGTCTCCAGAAAGTATTCAACAAAGTTCCCTATACAGGACCTCTCGAGAAGCTTAGAGTCTACTGATCAGAGGCAATGTACAAAGCTTGATTGAAAATTAGCTAACAGAATGTAAACAAAAAGTTCTAGTTAATGGGGAGGAATCAGGCTGGATGAATGCTACAAGTAGAGTACTGCAGGGTTCAGTCTGGGCCTTGTTCTGTTCATTTATGTTGATGATATTAATGAAGTTTTGTGTTGCAAAACCTCCAGATTTGCTGATGATACAAAATCTGGTAGTAGAACATACACACTTGAACATAGGCTGATGACTCAAAGAGACCTAGATAATTATTTAACTGGGCTCAGATGTGAAAAGTCGATTTTATTACTGACAAAGGCAAAGTTTTAAATAATGGGAATATAACTGAAAATTGTAAGTACACTGTGAATAATACTTAACTCGAGAATGTGAACCACGAAAAAGATTTGGGAATAATAATAAATTATTTGAAACCAGTGCGCAGATGCTAATGAACTAGTCAGATTTATAGGAAGAGCAATCAAATTTAAATTGAGAATGCCATTCTCATCTTGACAATTATCCTTGGTACTGCCCCACTTGGAGTATTGTGTTCAGTTTGGGTTACCTTATTACGATAAGGATATGGAGAAAGTAGAGAGTGCAATGAAGTCACTAAAATGATATCCAGATCATGGAACAAACCGTATTAGGGGCGTTTAGAAGAGCTAAAGCTGTTTAACTTATCAAAATGCATATTGCAAGGGGATCTGATTTAAGTATACAAATTCTTTAAGGGTCATGACAGTATGATAGTTGACAAGTACTTTACGACTGACCAGTCAGATTACACTGGAGACAACGGTTATAAAATCATCTGCAAACGTTTTCAGTCTGACGAAGCTAAGAACTTTTTCCTCAGTTGAGTTGTCAACGTATAAAATAAACTGCCTAGAAATGTGGTTGAATATAATAAGTAATAACGTTTATAAGTCGATTGCATGAGTTCCTGGCATTTAATTTTCAGTTGAAAGAGTTCATGGCTAAATAATTAATCT